>PISX010022649.1:0-31305 GCA_004024625.1 Mellivora capensis
GGGAGTTCAGGTAGCCTATGGATCTCTTTGAAATTCTCCTGTGGCAGAGGCCACAGCTGTCCATCCAGCAAACATGCCTCACTCTCTTCCCACTAACAGAATCTACATTGGTTATGAGAGACTATGGACTCTGAAAAACAACCTGAGGGTTTTGAAGGGGCGGGGGGTGGGAGGTTGGGGGAGCCAGGTGGTGGGTATTATGGAGGGCACGCATTGCATGGAGCACTGGGTGTGGTGTAAAACTATGAATTCTGTTACGCTGAAAAGAAATGAAAAAAAAAAAAAAAAAAGGTGGAAGAAAAAAAAAAAAAAAAAAAAAAAAAAAAAGAGGGGGAAAAAAAAAAAAAAAAAAAAAAAAAGAATCTACATTGGTTCAAGTGTCTGGTGAAAACACTCAAAGTCCTAGAGGGTAGGTTCCTGTCCCTTGTTGCTATCCACTGAATTGTGTACCTCATAAAATCTATATATTGAAACTCTAATCCCCAATGTTACAGTATTTGGAGACGTGGCCTTTGGAAGGTAATTAGGATAATTTAAGGTCAGGAGGGTGAGGCCCTCATGATGGGATTAGTGCCCTTACAAGGAAACACACCAGAGTGCTTACTCTTTCTTTCTCTGTCATGGAATAGCACAGTGAGAAGGTGGCTATCTGAAGCCAGGAAGACAGTCTCCCCAGAGCCTAACTATGCTGACACCTTGGTCTCAGACTTCTGTCCTTGAGAACAGTGGGAAGTAAATTTCTGTTGTTTAAGCCACTCATTCTATGGTGTTTTGTTATGGCAGCCCTTGCTAATGAATATGTTAGTCTAGGTGGACATGAGACATGGCTTCAGCCACTGAAATAGAAGGGCAAGTGTGGTGAGAGATTTTGGGAGGGAGTGTATGTTTCAGATAAAAAGAACTTGTCAAAGAGAGGGCTTTGGCCCTGTCTTGCTTCCTACCTTTGTTGTTATTCTTGTTTGTTTGGGTTTTTTAAAGACTTTATTTATTTATTTATTTATTTTTTAGAGAGAACATGTGTAGGGGGCAACAGAGGGAGAAGCAGACTCCCCACACCCACTGAGCAGGGAGCCCAAAGCAGGACTCAATGCCAAGACCCTAGGATCATGACCTGAACCAAAAGCAGATACTTAACCCACTGAGCCACCCAGTCACACTCCTTGCTTCCTATCTTTGGATGTGGTTGTGATGCCTGGAATAGAGGCAGCCATTTTATAAGAAAGAGGTCCACCATTTGGGGTGATGGCAGAGTAGAAATATAGCTAGCTGGGTCCTTGACAGCAAAGTGAGCTGACAAACTCACACTGAGACAATCTACTACCAAACTCACTGTGATCTGAGAAAAATAAATATATTTTGGGTTCGAGCCACTATTTCTGATATCTATAGCCAAAGCATTCCTAGCTGAACCTGACTCCTCTGTGATCCAAAGCTTTCCAGTCTTATTCCCCTTAACTCCTCCCCACCCTCTCTTCCCAATGGTAGGTCATCTCTACCAATGGCCTTGGGTCTAAGCAGGGAGAATGGTGAGCTGGGAGAGGAGGGATGGTAAGCTACATGAAAGCTGGCTGCCATCCCATGACTCTCTGGTCTCTGCTCCCTGGGGATTTCTCCAGTTCTGGATTTGCCACCCAGAGCCAGAGGCCATCACTGAGAAGGAAGTCCTCTCCCATCTCTGGAGAGAGAACACCAACTCTTTGGTGACAACTACTAACTACTATCGTTGGTACCCATGTATCATGACCCTCATGAAGACCCCAACCCCCCACCTCAAGAAGCCCTCAAGACTTTGAAGTCTGAGGAAACTGGATTTGGGGCCCTTTCTCCAAAATATGCTAACTGTAACTTTGGGCAGGTCCCTTTACCTCTCTGAGCTCTGGTTTCCTAATCAGCAAAAAAGAGAAAATACCACTCCCTACCTTGTGCCATTGTTGATTGTTGATTGTGGTCAGGTTGAAAAGACACAGTAACTGGAAAGCAGAAATCTAAGATGGTCCCTGAGAGTTCTACCCTCCCACCCCCCATACAAATCTGCATAATCCCCTCCCCTTGATTGTGGGTGGGACGTGGTAATAGGGTGGACACTCACTCCTGTGATTACTGTTACTTAGAAAGGATCCTGTCATGGCAGACTGGGCAGCCTCTCCTAACGGCTCTCAAGAAGGAAGCTGCCATGTTTTGAGAGGCCCACATGGCTAGGACCTGAGGGCGGCCTCTAGGAGCAGAGAACCTTCTCGATCCAACCACAAGCAAGAAAATAGGACTTCCATCTCACAGCTGAGAGAAATTGGATTCTGCCAACCATCTAAATGAGCTTGGCTTGGGCCCTGAGCCTCAGATTGGGGTCACAGCCCCTGCAGACACCTTGCTTTCAGCCTAGGGGGACCCTGAGCAGAAAGGCCGGATATGCTTCCGACCTACTGAAACCGTGAGATTATAAATGGCTGTTGCTTTAAGCCACTAGCTTTATGGTAACGTATTACGTGGCGATTGGAAATTAACATCATAATCTCAGTTTAAACCAAATTGCTAATCAAGTAGGTCAAAAACAGCTGAATATAGGCAACTGCATATGGTTCAGCCTAATACAGACGTAAAGCGCCTAGCATGTAGTGAGCACTCAGTAAAGCCCACTGTTTCCATTCCCCAGGTTCAACTAAGGAGGGCCTTGGAATATTCAGTGGCTGGATGGACCTTTTTTTCCCTAGCTCTGGCTTTGACAGCGGTCACGGTCACGCAGTGCCCAGGCTCTTCCTTCCCCAAAGCCGCCCTCCCCAAGCCTGTCAGAAGAAAGCATTCAGAGCCCATTCACACCCACTTCTGAGAGGCCCAGGGCACTGCTCCTGAGCTAGGCTGCCTCTCAGGCCCCAGGGCAGCAAACCAACAACCTGAACAGACAGCGGAAAATATCTTGGGGGCAGAGATGACAGCTGCCCACCAGCCCCGCCCACTGGCAGAGACAGGGCAGCTGCTTGAGGGATCCCAGCAGGGCCCAGCAACTGCCTGCGTCCGGACCCTCCCCTCTTCAACCTCCCGATGGGTCTCAGGAGTCCCACCATGTGAAACTATGCACCCCTTCTTCCAGCAGAACCCCGTGGAAGTGCAAAGGTTTCCTGTTACATAAAAAATGCAAATCACTCTGTCTAAGCCACACTCTGGTCCAGATCCCTGCATAGAGAGACCTGAAAAACAGTGAGGACTTTGGGGAATGGGACGCTGGACAGCTTGAGTTCTGACTGGGTCTGGCAGGGAGGCTAAGAGTCAGGAGAGGTCTGGAACAGAGGGCCAGAGGGAGGAGAAGCTTGAGGCTCACATTTTCTACAGTGTCTGCTGGTATGTGGTTCCACAAACCATCTATCCTACTCACTCCCAAAAAACCCCTCAGAAAATCTAAATGTGCACAATATGTCAAATATATCTCAATAAAGCTGGGGGGGGAGGGGCAAATAAGAATCTCTCGATGGATCAGATCTCCAGGACCCACACAAATCTTGGGACCCAGCTAGAAAGACAGATTTTTTTTTTTTAATTTACTTTCAGGTGTCAAATAATAGGCAAATTACCACTGGTGGATGAATCCACTTCACCCTCATCGCTGTGATAAGAATTAGTGCGCATCTTTTACAGATGAGGAAACTGAGGCACAGATTAAGTCATTTATGCAATGTCTCAAAGACAGGGCTGGGATTTGAACCTAGGTAGAGAGACCCCACAGCTCACGTTCCTAACCATTGAGCCTAACCACCAGAAGCTTTACAATATTTGACCCTGAATCTACCAAAGTTGCTAACAACCACTGTTTGGGAGTGGACTATATAGATCAGCCCAAGAAATACTCTACCCAAAGCAGGGACACAAATATGTCCCATCCCACAGTGTCATGAGCTTTTAGCGGAGGTTTGGCTGCGCTGGGGCTCAGACGTGCCCCTCTCCCAGGCAGCTGGGCTCAGCTAGGAGTACTGTAGGCTAGGCATGGGGCGGGGGGGGCTTGGGTCTTCTCTGAGGCAAGTGCAGAGATAGCCTCCTAGGGCTGCAGGGGGTGGCAGGGACCTTCCTAAGAAGCAGAGCACAGTGGGATGGTAACCGGCTCCCAGAAATGCTGGTTTCCAGTTACCTGAAATGTTGGGCCCCCTCAACCCCAGCTGCCCATTCTAGAGCCCCCTGGAGTTCTCACCCCACCAACCCCTCTGTCTGCCTTACTATTTCCTGCCCAACCAGAATGTGTCACTTGGATGCCCAGGGCAGGGCACCCCTTACCCTCCTCTCCTAGGACCCTGTCAGGATCATGGGATACAGTGGAGTAAGACTTATGACCATGGAGTGTAGAATATGCTGAAGAAAGTCATTCTGTGCAGCCCTCCCTCCTCCCCATGCTCCTCTCCGCCCCTCCCCCCTTTTCTTCTCTCTCTCTCTCTTTTATTCTCTCTCTCTTCTAGAACCTAGGTAGTTGGGCCTTATTGAGGCAAAGAGATGGATTTACAAACTCAAGCCCATGCAAACTGTTTTCTTGTCTCCCCTCTATTCCAGGTGACTCCTGCCTCCTCATTCTTCCTCCCAGAACCCACTTCCCACCCCTGTGTCTTTCAGGAGAACCTCCGAGGCAGGCCCTCCTCAGGCTGATGGGTCACATCTCTTGAGAGGGAAGAGATCCCGGGCTTGATCCCAAGCCACTTTCCCCAGGCACTCAGAGGCATCCACAGGTACTTCTTGAGCAAAAGGTTTGAGTCCTGGGACGCCTGGGTAGCTCAGTTGGTTAAGCGGCTGCCTTCGGCTCAGGTCATGATGCCAGCGTCCTGGGATCGAGTCCCACATCGGGCACCTTGCTCGGCGGGGAGCCTGCTTCTCCCTCTGCCTGCCACTCTGTCTGCCTGTGCTCGCTCTCCCTCTCTCTCTGACAAATAAATACATTTAAAAAAAAAAAGGCTTGAGTCCTTTAGACACCTCCACTCACCTCCACTCTCAGAGAGCAAACAGGAGGGGCCAAGCACTACTGCCTTACAGGAATCATCGTAACCACTTACTGAGCACCTACCACATGCCAAGCTAGTGCAAAGCAGTGTGCTGGGTGCTTCTCGACCCTCGATTCCTGGGAGTTGATTCCTCCAAATGTATTTGTCGAGAATACATGCCAACCACTCTTCTAAGCACGGGAGCTCCCTCAGCAAGTAAGATTTCTCGAATGCAGGTTCATTGTGTGCCCTCGTCAAATGGGGGCAATGGAGGCTAAAAGTTTGTTGCCAAGGGTGAAGCAGCATCCATTTCAAGGAGTCGGACCCTGAAGCCACTGCGCCATGCGCTCTCTGCCTTGTCTCCTCTCCACTACAGTGGAGGGTTTGTGGGTCAGAGCCAGGGTAGGGATCCCTGCCTCAAATGCTTATTTTGTACAGTTGTTTTGGGGGAGGAGGGATGAAGTCTACACCACCTTTAGAGGCTGAGCACTCAGTCTATGAGTAACACCCCTGACCCCCCGCTGAGGACTCAGGACCCAGAGGACACAGAAGACTGTGTGATTTGAGCTGGGTGTCTCATGGGTGAGAAAGATGGCTGGAAGTAGGGGGCATGAGGCTAGGGTTTTCAGGATGGGGGGGACATGAACTGGTGGAGAGGAAGGAGGGGTGAAATCAGGATGGGGAATCGGCTGCTCAAAGCTCCGAGGTGACAAGGATCCAGAGGACAGCTCTGACAGGAGCCTGACAAGCTAGGAGGGAGGATCGGGTGTGTGCTCCACAGGGGAGGGAATGCAGGCCCTGGCAACTGTTGATGGCTGAGGAGGTGAGATGGGAGCTAATGGGCCATCAGGAATCTCCCAGCAGTGCAATGGCAAGATGCAGATGGTGTCGGGCGATAATTCTGATAGGGATGTGCAGGACCACAGCGGAGACATGTGGGAGCTATCACAGAAGACCCAGGAAGGGCCCAGCATGGATGGGGGTGGGGGGGCTGTGGTCCACCTCACCATCCCTCACTCCCACTCACCCTCAAATCCCCTCAGTCCCTCCCTTTCTCACACATCAGCCCAGTACCTCTGGCTTGGTTTATACCTCCCCCCCCCCAACACACACACACACATAGCAGTGCCACAACTTTGGAAAAGAGGGTTGGGAGGCTGTGAGGGTGAGTGGAGGGTCTGACCAGAGAGGGACCTGGGCAAAAATGAGGTGGACGATTTGGAACAAGCGTACAGCCAGGACTAGGGAAATGTTGTTGGTCACCTGAAGGGGGAGGAATGGCATCTCCAGGGGAATGTCAAGGGGGCTATGCCTGGGCCACAATACCCCTCACAGCCTCAGCCAGGTAGTGACCATAGGCTAGCCTGAGGCCATGACTGAACTAAAGAAAAATCCTCCTTCTCCACCAATACCCACTTATTGATTCCTTGGGGCAGCCTTCTCCTCAGATAGGAGAAACAGGGGGAGATACCCCCAAAGTCTGTCATGTGACTGAGGATTTGGGGGTGGTAGCCCACAAAAACACACCTCCCCTCCCCGACTCTCAAATTCCACACTCAGTGTTGTAGTCCTTTCGCTTAAGATTTTGTACCTAAGTTGTTGTTGTTGTTGTTTTCTAATGATGCCCCTTGAAGTTATAATCAGTTATCCACAGCTCAGTATGAATGAATCAATCTGATCCCTTTCCACGAGTCAGTTTTGCTGTTGGAGGTGAAGAAAAGCTTTAAATCTTGGGGTCTAGGATAGTGGGTGGGCGGGGAGGAGAGGAGGGTGTTGGGGCAAACGAGCAGGGAGAAGAGAGGGGAGAAGGGCACAAAAGGCAGAGGCTGGTTATGCCTGGGAAGGATGGGGCAAATCACTCACTTCTCCATTTGGGAAGGAGTTGATCAGAAATAGCCTGGGATAGCCTTTCACTACCTCCTCCTTCCTCGGGCGTCTGGACCCTTGTTCCTGTGTCTGCATTTCTCCTCTCCGCAGCCGCCTGGAGTGCAAACTTTCCGCGATACGACCCCAAGCCTGCCCTCCCATTCCGCCGTCACCACCCACGGCTGGGCAGGGGCTCCCGCTGGACAGGCAAGGGGGCGTCCTGGAGGCAAGGACACTCTGAAAAGGGGCGCGCGAGAGTAGAGGGTAGGTGCGGCAGGGGCCGCGGGGCTCCGGGTCCAGGGGCGGGGCAGGGGGACCCGGCTAGCGGGCGGCTCACCTGCAGGACACGGTGATCTCCACCTTGGTGGCCGGGATGCTGCTCGCCAAGGAGTCGAACTCGCTCAGCGACGCCATGTCCTCGGGCTGCTCCATCGCCCACCGCGCCCCCCACCCTCAATTAGTCAATCCCTGCGCGATTCACGCCTCCTCCAAAGCGACTGAAACCCTGGGCTCTCCCCCAACTCCGGAGCCGGCGCTGGGCGGCAAAGGGAGGAGAGAGGAGCGCGAAGAGGGGGCGTGGGAAGTGAGAGAGGGAAGGGGGGGCGGAGGGAGCGGGGGCCGCGGATAGAGGAGGGGGTGCGGGTGACGCGACGAGGAGGCTGGGGAGCCGGCAGAGAGGGGCCAGGTGCCCAGGGAGCTGGGGCGCAGCGGAGAGAGGCGGAGGGGCGCGGGGAAAGGGCACCGGGAGGGACGCGCGGAGTCGTGGGGACGGGTATGGGGAGAGGGGCGTGCAGCTTCGGGTGGGGACCGAAGGCGTGAGGGAGAGGGAAGAGGGAAGAGGGGCGTGGGGGGCCGGATCCGGCGCGGGCGGCGGGGGTGGCCGGACGCCGGCAGCGCGGAGCCCGGAGCGCCGAGGCTGCGCCGCCTCTCCCTGGAGCTCGGCGCGGGCGGCAGTGGGGCCGGGGACCCGGTGCGAGCGCCACCTCCTCGGCTCGGGCTCGGGCTCCGGGGCGCCCGGGCTGCGGGAAAATCAAATCTGCCCGAAGCCGCCGCCTCCCGCCAGCTGGGGCGGGCTGCGTGCCTGGTCCGTGAGCGCCGGAGGGGGCGCCCGCAGGGGCCGGGGCGGGGCCGCGGGCGGGGTCTGCGCACGGGTGTGAGTGTGTCTGTGTGAGCGTGAGTCTCTCTGTGTGCGTGTGTGTGCGCGTGTGTGCGCGCGTGGCGGGCGTGGGGACGCGGCTCCAGATGCTGGGAGCCTGGGGGTGGGGGGTGACACCCAGAGACGGTCCGGGAGGTGAGCGGCTCCCTCTGCGCCCACCCCCAGCCCCTCAGGGGTTTCCGACTGGAAGAGAGAGGGGGGGTTTGAGAACCAGGGGGTGTCTGTTTGAGAAGGGTCCGTGCGGGGCTAGGGGGGAGCGATGTGCGCAAGAGAGACATCACTCCCCAAGAGGTTTGGGGGTGCTCTTTGCTGAGGGTGCGCCCAGCCGGGGGTGGGGGTGGCAGGTGTCAGCCTATAAACAGAATCACATCTCTTCTGGAGGGGTGTGGGGACCACCCCAATGGCCCGAGGGGCCTCCTCGGCTTCCCGGGAGGGCCAATAGGCCTAGGCAGGGTCTGTGCACGGGCGCTCCTCCATCCGCCTCTGGCTCCCGCGGGGCCTGGCCACCCGGAGCCAGCTACATAAGCCACACGTCAGCTCCCTCCCCATCCCCGGCCAGTCGTGACCGCACAGCTGAGCCAGCCCCTGGGGTCTAGAAGCTTCCTCCACCAGACTGAGAGGGTGGCTGGATTAACCTGGGCTCCTATCTAACCAGCACCGAGTAGGCGCCTGCTGTGTGCCGGGCTCTGATCCCTCCCCTGGGAGCGAGGGGGCAGTAGAGGCACCTCTCAGGTACCCCCAACTCCCAACCAAGTCCTTCATGGCCTCAAGGCGGGACAGGCCCCACCCTGCCTCAGCAAGGCCCTTCCAGACCCGGGGGTCGCCGGGCGGTGGCGTCTCCCCAGGGGCTGCACGCATAAACTCGTCTCCAGAAAATCCCCCGCAGCCCCTCCTCAGTCCCCGTGCAAGCTTTGCTGAGATGGAGCCCCTTTTACTGTGCCCACAGCCTGACACCGGCGGGAGGAGGGGACCCCCGGGCTGCCGAGAGCCTGAGGCTGGACCCGGAAAAGCCACGCCCTCTGGTCCATGCCTTCAGCCGCTGGCTGAGATTCTGCGTTTGAAGTCAATTCTCAGAACATGAGAAACAACCAGAGTCAAAGATGAATATAAGAGCATATTCCTTGGCCTAGGTTAAGTGTTTCCCATTTATCTACGGCTTGGGTTGAACTGGACTCCTGCCACCTGGGACTGACACCAAGGGGGCAGAGGGGCAGCCCTGGGTCTGAAGGTCCCACTCTCGGTTTGAGCCTGTGGCCCTCTCCCCCCAGAGAATAATTCCGGCCTCCTTTCCTGAGAGATGCAATTCTGGGCTTGGAATTTCTATGCCCTCCACCCTCCCACCCCCCACATACCTCTCCTAGACGATTTTCCAGACATACTTGTGGAATATGTTATCTCTTCATTAAGTACTTACTGAAGACCTACTGTGTGCCTGGCCCACTGCCAGGGCTTCTTGGGAAACTTCTTGATAACCACCATTCAATTTTCAAAGAGCCTACCCTTCCTAGATTCCATGCTTAATTTTGTTTTTTTTAAGATATTATTCCCATACCATACAATTCATCATTTTAAAGTATACAGTTCAGTGGTTTTAGTATATCTCACAATGAGCGTATATGATCTTAAATTCTCAAAAAATAATTATAGGTGTGAGGCATTACTATCTGCACTTAATAAATAAGGAAGCTAGTGGCCAGGGAGGCTAAGGAACTTGCCCATGAACCTCCAGTTGGGAACTGGTAGAGTGAGAATTTGAACCCTGGTCGTTGGATCCCAAGTTTGACTGCCTCTTGGGATGGGGCCAGATGATGGTCTTAAAAACCGTCTACGAAATCAGGGACCTACTCCCAACCATAGGGAGCCACTAAAGGTTGTCCAGCAGGTGAGTAGTGAGACTGAAGTTCTATCATGTTACCTTGCAATGTGACAGTACCTGGGAGAACAGCCCCAGGGCCTCTTTCTCGAAGGATTCTCTACTTGTCTGTTTCTCTTCATTCCCTCTCAGTCATTGCATTTCCACTGCTGGGTTTTGGCAAAAAAATGTCTCGGGTACCTGTTTTGTGCCAGGGGCTGTCCTAGGCTCCGAGAATATAAAGGCAATAAAGACTTTTTCCCTAAAGAGTCTGCAGGCTAGTAGGGGTCCCAGGACTTGCAGACATTTAAGCCACAGTGCATGAAGGGTGCTGTTGAGGGAGGTATAAAGGCCCTGGGAATGGAAAAGAGTGGCCAACAGTTCTGCCTCAGGAGGGGGAACAAGGTATGGTCAGGGGAAACTGCAAAAAGAGGTGATCTGGGGATTCCCGGAGGGCTCAGTCAGTTAAGCATCTGACTCTTTTTTTTGTTTTGTTTTTTTAAAGATTTTATTAACTTATTTGACAGAGACACAGAGAGGGAACACAAGCAGGGGGAGTAAAAGAGGGAGAAGCAGGCTTCCAGCCAAGCAGGGAGCCTGATGCGGGGCTCGATCCTAGGACCCTGAGATCATGATCTGAGCCAAAGGCAGGTGCTTAATAACTGAGCCAGCCAGGCACCCCAACATCTGACTCTTGATTTCAGCTTGGGTCATGATCTCAGGGTCGTGAGACTGAGCCCTGCGTCAGACTCCGTCCTGGCCGTGGAGCCTGCTTAAGATTCTTTCCCTCTCCCTCTGCACTTCTCTCTGTGAGCAAGCGCTCTCTCTCTAAAGGTGATCTTGAGTAGGTCATTGAAGGTGATGTCTGTTTGGTTCCCCCAGAAGCAAACCCTGAGAGAAAGATTGGAATGGGAGTGGTGTATTTGGGAAAAGAAGGAAACACCCTGGGGGGAGAGTACAGAGGTGAGACTACAGGTAAGCAGGCAATACAGGTGGTTCACCAAGCCGGTTATCCGCGGGCGCCTAGGGCTCGTCCCCACTGAGGAGCTCTGGCAGACTAGGTAGAACATGCCTCAAACTTAGTCCGCCAGAGGGGTGACAGAGCAGGGGTGTGTATGCCCCAATTTTTCTTGTCAGTCGTTGGCTCAGTGGCTGACGATTGCTGTTCTGTGGCAGCATGGCTGGAGGACAGGGTGAAGGGGGAGGTGGTAGAACGCGAGGCCAGGGGTGAGGGGCCTCCAGGCGCAGGAGCTTTTCCGAAGAGGACACCAAAGGACGGCTTGTGTCTGCAAGACCTCTCCACCCAGCTACAGGGCCAACAGAGTGAGCCCCAGAACACAAAGCTTGCTGATGAGGCCCAAGGCCAAATGCTCACACTCCTTGCTCAGATGAAGCGCTGATGGTTCAAAAGCAGCCAGAGGCATGCCATCGGATGGGTCATTTCTTCTTTGAGGCATCGTCTAATGCCAAGTTGCGGAAGTCACCTGTGATGCTCAGGCAAGCTGGCCGCCAGGCCAGCAAGTGCTGCGGACGTGTTGTCTGGGCCCGGCAGCCAGATTAGAACTGACCATGGCCCTGCTCCACCCACCCCACACCCACCCCAACCCTGGCCACATAACCAGTGCTCATCCCTCTGATTAAGAACTATGAGCACGGAACGGGCCATGCCCAGAAGATCTGGAATAATCAGCATCAGCGCTTTGCATTTGCCATCCAAGACTGCAAACACGCTCTCGTCTGACCTAATCCGCGGTGTTAATGACGGCAGAGCAATTTCGAGAGGCAACTCACAGCATTGATAAGAAGAGGAAAAGCACCACGGGGTTTAGGAGGCAGAGAGCCTCAGAGAGGAGCCAGCTGCTGCCCACCCTTCTCAAGACACTTCATGTGAATGCTGCCCTCATATCTGCCCTGGGTCAGACTCGTGATGGTAGGAGAAAAGGGGCACAGAAGAGCAGAAGAAGGGTTCTGCATGGGACAGGGCAGTGAGGGCCGTCCATCCTGCAACTTAGAGCAAACTAGAAAGATGTGTTCTTTACTCTGGGTAAATGAAACCCTGAGCTAAACAGGGCACATGGCTCATTGGACAGAGTGTGGGTGGGCTTTGAGCCTCCACTTACTCCCTTGGCTGTGTGTCCTTGTGCAGTGAATACCCCCCACTACTGTACATGGCAGCCCTAGGGAGAAGAGGAAAGATAGAGGGCATGACAGAAACCTGAAACCACCATGGCAGTAGGAGGTGGGAGAGATGTAGTGTCTGATTCCATCCATTAATAGAAATGCTAGAAGGGGCTTGGTTGGAGACCATCAAGTTAAACCCCTTCTTTAACTAAGAAGCTTAGAGAGGGAGAACAATGGACTCAAGGTCACCTGAACTCTTCCCCTGACAAGAAATGCCACCAAAAACAGCAAGATCAGGTACCCATGAACAGTGAGGACCTGCCTGAGAAGGTGTGGGGAGAAGCCATGTTCTGTTGGGGCAGAGGAAGAAGCCACAGCTCTCTATACCTCCAGCCCCCATTCTTCCCTGAGAGTGGCAGTCATCCAGCCAGACGCCCTACCATCCCAACCAGAACCGCACACTGTCCCTCCCTTCCACTTCTCCCCAGATCATAGCACCAGCTAGCTGGGTCCAGCTGTCATCAGGGCAGAGAGAAGCCCAAGGGCACTTCTGCTCTCCACCCAGCAGCCTTTCTTGCCTTCGGATCCGCCCTTCCCACCTCTTCCTGTCTTGGCATCTGTGGTGGCCCAGTGAGCACTAGCTTCCTCTCTCCCTTCTCCTGCTCTCTTCTTCCTTCCAGCCACTCAGGCTTTTCCAAGTCAGGAGAGCCTACCACCCCATACAGCCTAGCTACTGGAATCTTCCCAGCAGCATGGGATCCACTTGAGACCAAAGTCAGGTTATGGCTCGGCTCTGCTAGAGATCCTTCCCTGGTTCCCATCTCACTCTTTGGTAAGAGGACTTACTGCCTATGGGCTCAGTCCCCTCCCCTCCCTGTGACCTCTCTGACTTCCTCTCATCTTTCTCTTCTCCTCACGGACCCCATCTCAGCCACACCGACCTTCTTCTCATTGGCCCTGCAACTCCTATCTCAGGGCCTTTGAACCTGCTGTTCCCTCAGCCCAGTCCCTTGGATCTCTGCCCAAATGCCCCCTCTGTATGGAACCTTTCCTGACCACACCACCCAACACAGCACCTCATTACTCTCCTCCCCTGACCCACTTTATTGTCTCTTATACCATTTTCCTTGTCTGTGTCCCACTAGGATGTAAATTTTATGCAGGCAAGGACCTTGCCTTGTTCAGTGTTGCATTCCCACCCCTAAGTCAGTGCCTGGCACATCACAGGTGTTTAGCTTGTCAAATGACTCAATGAAAAAAATCCACCCCTTCCCTCTGAAACATCGGCTTATTCAGGAGGACCCTCGGCCTCCACCTAACAGTCCCAAACAGGGGGGCAGTCTTCTCCACCACACACATCTCGTCTAGCCTTCTTCTGTCCAGCAGACACATATTTTTTTTTAAAGATTTTATTTATTTTTTTGACAGAGAGAGATCACAAGTAGGCCGAGAGGCAGGCAGAGAGAGAGAGGGAAGCAGGCTCCCCACCAAGCAGAGAGCCTGATGCGGAACTCGATCCCAGGACCCTGGGATCGTGACCTGAGCCAAAGGCAGCGGCTTAATCCACTGAGCCACCCAGGCGCCCTCAGCAGACACATATTAAGCATCTATAATGACTTCGGTCATTGAACTGTGTGACGACTGTCAGACCAAGAATCTCTGGGCCCCTTGGCCGGTACTACAGAGATGGGAAGGGATTTTTATGTATTTATTTTTTACGGAGAACCCGCCATAGAACAGGCGTATCTGGGAGAACTAAACATGTCACGCATTTAATCCTAACGTCAACTCCGAGATGCCGTTGTCCCTCTTGGCAATTACTCCTCTGTGCAAAGCAGCTGTGCAAACTAGCTGCACTAGTTCATCACCAGGGATAGAGCGATGAGGGACAGCCCGTCTCCTCAGAGGGTGTGCGGTGGAATTGGAGCACGCGCTTGGGATTAATGTTCTAGAAACCTGTAGAATAATGGGCATTATCTGCTCCATTTTACAGATAAGGAAACTGAGGTCTGAAGTAGTTCAGTACCTTAACTTGCCCAAGTTCACACAGGCAAGTGATGATAGGATGCAGCCCCAGGACTGTGTGGGTCCAAAGCCCTGTCTTTACCCAACACCATGCGGCATCCTTCCAGGCCTCGTTCAGGGCTTGACCAGGAGCTTCAGCCTCTGCCAACATGGCCCAGGTCCCTAGCCCCTCACCAGTCTACACTTGATCTGTGTTTGGGGCCTTGACCCACTTCTCACTTTGTCCAGCATAGACATCATAGTCTGTCACCCTCCCCCCAATAGTTAAATCCAGTATTTAGCTCAGTATTGTTGGTGATGATATTAGAAAGCTCCATGCTGCTGCCTTTGACGATAACTCGACTTAGACTTTATAGGTCTGGAAACTGAGTCCTTGAGAGAAGAGATTGGCCCAAGGTTGTCCTACCAAAAGGCAGTAACTAGAAAGAAAAACTAACAGGAGCTCTGATTAGAATCAGTCTCAGGAGGCGCCTGGGTGGCTCAGTGGTTTAAAGCCTCTGCCTTCAGCTCAGGTCATGGTCCCAGGGTCCTGGGATGGAGCCCCACATCTCGCTCTCTGCTCAGTGGGGAGCCTGCTTCCCTTCCTCTCTCTCTGTCTGTCTCTCTGCCTACTTGTGATCTCTATCAAATAAATAAATAAAATCTTAAAAAAAAAAAAAGAACCAGTCTCGAGAATCTTCTCTCACCTTGGCTCCTTCAGGAACAGATGGTCCCCCTTGACTTTCTGTTGATTGGTAAACACAGATGTGCCATCTCTGGGCCTTCCAGAATAAAAGCCAAGGGGATTCCTCTCCATACCCACCATTGGGCTTTTATGCCCAACCAGAACCAGCCACACCAGGCTGCCCTTGGCCTTTCCTCCCGCCATTTCCTCTCTGCCATGCCCAAATCCTCCCCATCTTTCAGCTCCTAGTACTTTCAAGAAGTTAAAGTGGATTCTCCCAACCTGACAGAGTTTCTCCTTCCACGGAACTTCCTAAACTCTTTTCTTAGGTGGCTTTTTTTTTTCCTCTTCTCCCCACTAGCAAGGGGTGTGCCTTGCAAGCCTTGGGTCTTGGTCCTCCACAGCCTGGCTTCTCCCGGGCCTCAGCCTCCCTCTTTCTTCTCACTGGGCTTAATTGCATTTGATTACATTACTGCCAGTCAGCCAGTCTGCTCTCAGGCCTCCTGGACCCTCTCTCCACTTGATGTAAGCCCATTTCCTCTTGTTTGAGCATCTTGGGAAATGGAGGGTGAGTCCTCGCATTTCTTCATGAGCTTAAAAGCAAACGGTGTCCCTCCCTGAAGTCCCAACCTCTAACCAACACACTTGTCATGTTCCGGAGTGGCATGTTCATGCCCGGATGAGGGACAGAACAGCTGGATTTGTACCTGGGTGGCCTAGATGGATTCTATTCCCAGAACCCCGTCCCCCCCAACCGTTGTCCCCTGTCCTGGTTGCTGTAAGGGCCTGCCTCGGCCACAGCACTCTCTGCCCCTCCCTACCTCAAGCTGATGGGCTCAGGGCTGTGGGGTTGCCCCATCCCTCAGATTCTGTCACCACTGCTCCTTAGTGTCTCCCCTGGCTGCACCTGGAGTGGGGCGGCCTAAAAAGCCACTGAGGATGAAACACTTTTTTTAAGGCCTAAATTAATTTTCATGCCAAGCTGCCTGTGTTTGGCTGCCTGGCCACTGAAGAAAACTGAAACGTACACGAAATGTCATGAGACTGGCTTTGTGCGGCAGCTCACGTCCCCGCAGCCCTGCCCCTGGAGCTCGCCTGCTTGCATCTCCAGCTGTCTGCCGTGATTTGCCTGGGTTTTATTAACTCTGGGCCCTACCCTGGAAGAGGAGCTCATCAGACACACTTCACATCTTGCCTCCCTCCAGCCCTGGCTAAGAAAAGTTGCCCTGATTACGGGAAGTATGTATTCCCCAGTTCTCTGATAATTCTATCAGGAGCCAGGCTGAGGCTCAGGTGTCAGGCTCCCAGAGCTGCTGCTGCTGGCCTCGGAGGCTGCTTGCATGCATGCCTGAGGGGCTGGAGGCAGACTGCCCCCTTCTCCATTCACACTGTGACCTTGACCCGCCCCCCATTACTTTTCTGCGTGGGAATAATACCCATACTACCATTCCCTCCAATTATTAGATGAGGATGTGCTGAGAGCGACCAGGGAAGAAAAATACCATCATCAAATCATTGAAGTTTTGAGACCAGAGTGGGGGGCTAGTCCTCAGTCTACAGACAGAGGCTGGGTGAAGGAAGCTGCCATGGGTGCGCAGTGACTTGGTTTGAAAACTAGTTTCCATGTTTTTTTGAGGGGGAGGAGGAGGGGGCAAAGGTAGAAACCGAACCTATGGGAGGTTAGGGTAGGGCGGAGGGAGAGAGCGGACCCCCAGCTTGAGGCTCAGCCCTGCTGAGGCCCAGCCCACTGAGTGGGGCCTTTACCCGTGGAATGGATGCATCTGTGAATGGGGCATTATGACGCCTTGTTCATAGGCCTTTGGAGAGCTTCAATGGAATAATATGTGGAAAGCATCTGGCACCTGGTATGTTCCCCAAACACAAGTTCCTTCCCGACTCTTGTTTTATCTTAAACAGCATCACAAGTGCTTTCAAAAAGGGAGGCGCAAAGAGAACATTTTCTCTGAGCCGAATGTTGCCGACAAGACAATCGTGAACCTCGGATTCCCTTTCCTTCGGGGTTTTTCCTCTACAGTGAATGTGAAATAGCCATTTTCCTGTCAGTGTAATGAGGAAGTAGAAATATTGCTTCTCCCTCCTCCCCCGCTGCTTCTGCTCTACAAGAGCTTTCTTACAGGTACACGTGGGCCAGCAGCTTTTAATGGAGCTGCGGCTAGATCCTCACGGAGAGGAAAGTGATTTCTGGGAGATTTGCTGAGTTGTGAGGCTAATACAGTTATGATCCAATAAACACACTGATTAGGGTCATTCTCTCCCTGCTTCCCTCCTGCTGGGCCTCCATAGGTCTGGTTCACGCTGCTGGGAAGGAGCTCTGAGATGGCTAAGCCTGGAGCTTCCCCCAGCTACCTCCGCCTGGGGACACCCTAGGATACAACAGTCAGATTGGACAGGCCGCCTGCAAGGCAAGAGATTCAGGTTCTAAGCCCTGCCCCACCACCAGATCATTCTTTTTGTGTATGTCACTGTCCTCCCCATATGCTAAAAGTGGAAATAAGAGGGCTGCACTTGGGATCAGGAGTTCCCAAGCTCAAGTCCTAGCCCTGGCCTTTTACTAGCCATGCAACCCTGGACCAGATATTATATTCATTCATTAACTCCAGACCAGATATTGTACTCATTCATTCACTCCGTACAAGGCTTTGTGCTACTTACCTTCAGTCTCTGGGTTGCTCATCTGCAAATGGGCATACGAAGGCTGACCTTGGAGATTGAGGTGGGGGATTAAGAGAAAAATACAAACAAGAAGCTTCCATGGAGCACGGAACAAGGGCAACAAGAACTTTTCATGGTAAGCTTCCTTCTGTTGACTTTCTGATTCTGTAAAAATATTTTCTATTGCTGGGTGTCAAATCGGGGCTCCAAGATTAGTTGCTGAAGGAATGAATTCAGTTGTAAAGCAGAATATTAAGCAGCTAAATGGAAAGTGCCTCTTTATACTGAGGCATGCTACAGAACCAGGCTCTGCAGTCGCAAGACCTTGGCCAATCCTGCCATCTAGACAGGAACGAGGGTTGGTCGGCATGTACCAACGGATACACTTACTGCCAGGCTGACATCTCAGTTCGGGACCCTTGCAGTCTGAATAGTTAGTTGCTGGTTTTCCCCATCCAGGGTTGGCAGGCCCCGGTTAGTAACATCCTGGCAATGGTAGGCCTCTCCTTCTGAAGCAGCTGCAAGGCTAAACTGTATTCACAGTGGCCCCTAGTGGCAGACTTCGAGAACAGCACGATAAGTGGAAATTTGGCAACTGAAGGAATCTTCTCAGAATGACCTAGATTCGGAAATTGAGGGCTAATGGGGCCTGGTTCTAATCTTCACTTGACAAATAAGGAAACCAAGTTCCAGAGGCAAAGTGCTCCACCAGAGGTCACACAAAAGCTCACATGTGTCTGTCCGCAAACTTTGCCTCAAACTGGGCATCTGTGGTTTGGGATGTAGTCAGGGATCATCAATCTTACTCATTTGGAAGAACAAGGGAGGATCCAATTTCTAAAACCAGACCAAGCCAACCTTAGAGTGAGACCATAAGAAGTTTTCTTCTCCTGCATTTTGTTTCTCTCTTATCGGTAAAAGAATGTGACTGGAAAATCCCTATTCTGGTATTGACCTAGAGCAGTAACCTACTCTACAGGCAATGAGGCTCTGAGGCCATGAAGCCAAAGAAGTAGATTCTGCCATTTAAACAGATGTGCTTTTCAATGTTTCCTCCTCCACAAGTTGCACGAATGTGGTGCCAGAAGGGGCCACAGGGACAGTTCAGATTGGCTCGAGGATCTGGGGGTAGGAGTCATTTCCCTTATGTGGGGAAAGCTATTTTGATAAATTCTGGAGACACAAATCCAAAAATAAATCAAGCTGAGGACTTCCAGAGGGCTTGGTGGAAAGGCTTTGCTGCCATACCAGCTAAAGCCTGGCTTTAGAGATGGGATAAGGCTATTTCAGCAAATGGATCTTAATCTTTTCCTGACAGAGAACAGTTTTAAATTTGATTCACTCAACAATAACTTAAGGAATTGCATAAGGTGCTGAAGGGGCTTCCGGTGCGGAACAAGACAAGAGCTTTGCTCTCAGAGGCTAGCCCGGTGGGAGGGAGAAGCTATACAAGGTCAGGCTGCTGATAACATTGGGATAAAGAGGCAGGAGAGGTGTATGGTGGCTTCAGGGGCCATGGTAGTATCACGGGCTGTTTTCTAAATGCTGGTGCTTGTTCTAGAGACCTGTTCTAGCTCATTTAAATCTTCACAATAACCTGTGAGGTCAAGACCATATTCCTCATTTTAAAGTTGAGGAAACTAAGGTACAGAGAACTTGGGAAATTTGTCCTTCACACTGCTGCCAAGTGGTGAAGCTGCGATCTGAACCTCAGTCTGGTTCCAGAGCCCTTATCCTTCAATGTCGTAATTGCTGTTGACCTCTCCCCTGCACTTTCTGTGATGTCTGTGACCTACACGACTGTACCCACCCTGGTGTCCACACAGGATCTCAGTGCCATGCAGCACGGTCTGATGTCCCATCTACAAAGGTGGGAATAAACGGCAGAAGGGCGGGGGCACCTGGGTGGCTCAGTTGGTTAAATGTCTGGCTTCAGCTCAGGTCATGATCCCAGAGTCCAGGGATTGAGCCCCTTCGTTGTCAGGCTCCCTGCTCAGTGGGCAGTCTGCTGCTCCTTCTCCCTCTGCCCCTCCCCTGTCATGCTGGTCATGCTCTCTGTCTCTCTCTCACTCTAAAATAAATAAATAAGATCTTAAAAAAAAAAAAATTTTTAAGGCAGAAGGGCATTTTCTAAAAGCTTAATATCAGCAGCCAAAGTCAGAAGCAGTTAAAGCTCATCCTGTGCTTTGAATTTCTTCACTCTTCCAAGGCCACCACTGGTTGACAAGGCTGAAGGTCAGGTTATGGTGCTGACCGCCCCATGCTCTTGGGAAAATCTTCCCCACCCCCAATGTCTTGTTAGACAAACATCACCTCTGGGATCTCACTACTCAAAGTGTGGTGTCTAGATCAGGAGCCACCATCTCTTGGGAGCGGGACAGAAACGCAGAATCTTTGGCCAGATGCTGAATCCCGATCTGCTTCCTAGCAGGCTCCCTCAGCGATTCCTGCATGAGGTCAAGTACACCAAGAGTAATGTACTCAGGTCCTTCTTTTCCTTCTCAAAGTAATAACAGTACATTTCCACCACCCCCATGACCTGGGTGAAAATGGGCATTTTCAGGATTATGACTCTGGGAGATAAATGGATGGGTATCTTATTCTTTTCTAGAGGTGGATCCAATTTTGTCTACCCAGTCCAGGCCAAAAGATGTTTCTATTTCCTCAGAGTCTAGAACAGTACTGTGCCCAACACCACCACTGAAGAGTTAGAAAGTCATTTACATAGTTTGTTGTTGGGTTTTGTTTTTTGTTGTTGAGTGAAAAGAAAGAAGGATGGAAAGAGAGGCTGAACCTGGGAAAAGCTTGGGGAATAGAACTTTTTGGCCATTCCATACAGTCAACCATCATTTCCCAGATTTATGGACTGATAAATAAGAACATTAAAGCTACAATCCTCTCTTCAGTCAAGGAGATATCAATTTAAGGAAGGCACCATACATACTGCCTCTGGTTCTGCAACCACAGGAAGGTAGATTTCCTGCAAGTTCAAGGGATGCTTTAGGTCTCTTAGCACATTCGCCTGGCCCCTGTACGGCTGCTTCTCCCTCCCTCAGAACCGCCAACCTCCATCACTTAGATTCTATCTTTGGTATTGCCTTTTTATTTTTTATTTTTTAAATTTTAAAAAAGATTTTATGTATCTGTGAGGGAGAGAGAGAGAGAAGAGCACGAGCACACACGAGCAGGGGGAGGGGCAGAGGGAGAAGCAGGTTCCCTACTGAACGAGGAGCCCAACATGGAGCTTGATCCCAGGACCCTGAGATCATGACCTGAGCTGAAGGCAGGAGCCTAACCGATTGGGCCATCCAGACGCTCCTAGCACTGCTTTTTTAAAGTCAGACCTGCTCTTGAATAGAAGTCCACTGGAGATGCACAAGCCCGAAATTGGAATCTTGAAACTGAGCCCTGCAACACTACTTCAGATGGTTTACAGGTTAAAATGACTGTTAAAGCTTCATACAGTATTTAAAATCAGACCACAGCAGCAATGTCAACCATCAGTGGCATTTTATTTGGGAAGTTTCTATGTATTCCATAAACATTCACTTCCTTTCTCTTACCACCCTTCCCCCTCGTAAAAAAAGAAAATCAGAAAGGCTTAAAAAACAACATAAAAAATCTCTTATCTAGTTTCTCTAGTCTTAGGTTAAAAAAACTTCAGTGGGGCCTCCCCTTTATGACAATACTGCTTTTTAAGGAGAATTCATAGTCTGTCCTTAAGCTCGCTACAGATTTCTACTCCTTCCTGGGGAAAAAATGGTCAATGTTTCTGCTGCTTTTAATAAATTCCTTTCTTGATTATTACACATTATCATTCCCCACTTGACACCTTCTTAGAAACTTGATTGTTGGATGCATTTTTCATTTGGCAAAAATTCAATGTGGCTTTGCGTGGGATGTCTCAGTGTCAGAAACAGCAGTGTTGACGTTCTGGTTTTGAGAGGGAAAATATATATAGAGATGTATACATTCCCGGAAGAACAAATGTAGGAGACTGAAATAGGGTGTGCACAGAGTTAAGAAGGCTGATAGACACTACTTGGTTTTGAATTCTGTGGCTGTCAGCCACCAAAGCCTGCGGTGTAGGCCAGAATAGAAATCCCTGCAGGAAGAAGTTTGGTTCGGCACTATGGAATGACAGAGTCGGCTTCCTCTTGTTCCAAGTGCATCAGCACAGACACGCGCGAGGAGGAGCAGTATATGCTCATTTGCAATGAGCGGTTCACTGTAAGTGATCACTTAGGAGCATTTCTGCAAACCCTCTGTCAAACCTAGGCACCAGGGAAAGAGAAAAGAAGCATCCTCTTAAAATGTACTTCCAGCTCTAACTCACCCAAGACCCCAGGTCTCCTTAGCTCTGTGATTCGCAAGGCCAAAATGAAGTTTAAGTACATGTCTCTCTAGGTCATCCGGAAGCTGGTTCACTGGGGCCATCCCAGAAGATCCAGGCATGCCCTCGAGAGCAGCAAGCCTACCCAGAAGGGTACGCCTTAACGATCTTCACGTCGTCCACAGGGCGGTCCTGGGAGTTTGTTTCCACCATTCCTACTCGATTCACCATTCCTATACCTTGGCAGACGCGGCCAAAAATGGTGTGCTTGCCATCAAGCCACTGGGTAGGGGCAAGCGTCACGAAAAACTGGCTGCCGTTGGTGTCTGGCCCTGCATTGGCCATGGCGAGGATTCCAGCCCCTGGCGGGTAAAGAAAGAAAGAAAGAATAACCTCCAGAGCTCTAGCCGAGTGCATGTCCCACCATCCCAGACTTTATTCTGGCCTCCACCATCAACCACGGGACCCGAACACTCTTCCCCCAAGGGCAGGCCCTGCTTTTACTCAATGGCCTGTCACCGCCCTACCCCAACAACTGCACCTTCCTAGTCTTGGCCTACTCCCCAGATTCTCTATCCATGATGATCCCTACTAACCGCTGGACCATGTCCCCGATGCCCTGCAAAAACCCAGCAAGGTCTCCGGCTTCTTCGAGGAAGCTCTCGCTTATCCTATAGTTTGTAAGAGCAACAACATTCGACAGAGTCTAGAACATTCAGACCAGCACTGTGAATTACGCAGGAGAGAGAAGTGTCACTCACTCGAACCCACCAGGGCTCTTTGTGGCACCGCAGGTGGGCAGCTCCGTGGAACCCTGCCACGGTGTCAGGCATGACCCCGGAATCACAGCCAAGAGTGAGCTTTTCAAATCCACTCCCCTTTCCCCTGACCCAGCACAGCCAGATTACATACTTACCTGTGAATTTCAAGTCTGGGTGAAGTTCATCCTCAAACTGCTTGCCATAGATAGATGCACCACCTCGACCTGCCAGATTAGAAGACAAGAGACCATCCGTCAGTCCCATGGACTCCCTCTCAGCAAGAACCAGTGAACATGCCTAGTCCCCCTGCGAAGCATATGCTGCAACTACAGAGCCCAGCGGCGGAGTCCAGCACTGGCACGCCACATTCGAACCCCTGGTTTCGTTCGGGTAAGAGGTTTCCTTTCAAAATAACACCAAGAGTGTTTTCTCCTGGGTAGTAGAGTAATACATATTCATTGTCAAACATGCAGAAAGCATAGAACATTATCAGAAGAACATTAAAGTTCCATAGAATCTAACCATCTACAGATAACTACCATTTTTAAGTGGATGTATTGATAGATTTCTGAATTTTTAACTTTTTTAGGAGTATTTAATTAAATTAATTTTTTTAAAAAATATTTTATTTATTTATTTGACAGAGAGACACAGTGAGAGGGAACACAAGCAGGAGGAACGGGAGAGGGAGAAGCAGGTTTCCTGCTGAGCAAGGAGCCCAATGTGGGGCTCGATCCCAGGACCCTGGGATCACAACCTACCTGAGCTGAAGGCAGACGCTTAACGACTGAGCCACCCAGGCACCCCTTTTTTAGGAGTATTTTAGACAGGAGTGCCCCAGGACTTAACTATGTGCCCATCACAGACACTGTTCATCAATCAGCATTCCTCACCGCTGAGCTTCCATCTGTATCCCACCAACTCGGAACTCCAGGGAGCCATTTTTAATGGATTAGAGATGGCACAATAATTAAAACCTATTTGCTGTCCTTGATGTCCATGAAGTAAAATAACATTCATTTTGGTTAAAGATATCCAGCTTAAGGAAGGAAAATAACATTCATTTTGGTCAAAGATATCCAGCTTAAGGAGAGAGACGGTGGCCAGTGGCAAGTGGCAAAGAGGAATCCTATTACAGTGGGTGGAGTCCATTGAGAGGAGAGGTGGTACATCACAAGGATACCGTGAGGTAACATAGCATTAGGAATGATTTGCTGGCAACATCGCCACCACATGCTGTTATATTACGTCCAAGAGTGTAGTGCTGTGCACCCAGGTTCTGTTCTCAGCGCAAAATGATAATAACAAATACGGTTTTCCCAGTGGAAAAAAATGTCCAACAGGAGACAACTCTTAGTCAATTATTTAGTAAAATAAATATGACTGGTTGAACTACTTTGGTTTCTCCAAGATGACAAAACAGCCTGGAACAAAATGAACACTGCGTGGGTTTTTTTGTTTTGTTTTTAATTTATTTATTTGTCAGAGAGAGAGGGAGAGAGAGAGAGAGAGCACAGGCAGACAGAGTGGCAGGCAGAGGCAGAGGGAGAAGCAGGCTCCCCGCCGAGAGCAAGGAGCCAGATGTGGGACTCGATCCCAGGACGCTGCGATCACGACCTGAGCCGAAGGCAGCCGCTCAACCAACTGAGCCACCCTAACCCTAACCGGCCACAGGGAGCTCCTCCTTCTATAGCCTTCTGTGAAAGTAGGATGTGAAAAGCACCAAGTCCCCCTTCTCTCCCAGGCCCTCCCAGTGAAAATCCTTGCATTACCTTTTAGAATGTTCCACCGAAGACAGCCTGTCATAGCCCCTGATTCTGGAAGAAAACACTTTGTCTTTTTTTTTTTTTTTTTTTTAAAGATTGACCCCGGGATCACAACCTGAGCCAAAGGCAGACGCTTAACTGGTTGACTGAGCCACCCAGGCGCCCCTGGAAGAAAACACTTCTAAGAGATGCCTGGATGGCTCAGTTGGAAGAAAACACTTCTCATGCGAAGAGGAATTAGGGGTGAAATCTCCCGCCTAGCCCAGCTACCTATGCTTCTGGAAAAGTACCCAACTACCGAACTTTGTAAAAATTCATTCCCCAAATTCCAGCTTGTTAGCATACTTCTAAACAGCAATTAGGTGACCAGCATATGCTCTCTGACTACGGAGTTCCTGCCCGAGACTGGGGGCAGAAGGGGTGGTGAGTGAGAGTGCTAGGGCTGAAGATCAAAGAGAAGGCTGAGGGGGCCAACTTGCTCAAGCCCTAAGCCTGGGGCTTGAGTGAGCAAGTGGAGGGTGAAATTCAGGAGTGGGCTGTCCATCGGGGGCTGAGCCTTGGAAATGTGATCCCTGTAAGCTGGGGGCCACCAGGATGAAAGCCCAGGGTCCCTGACCTCTAGGAACTGAAAGCCATCACATAAACGGCCCTGTGAACAAGAGGGCTAAGGGATGGGCCGGTCAGGAGTCACATACAAAGCTGGGGGTTTGTAGTCATCAGGAGTTGGGAGGAAGGGCCCAGAGGTCCCTCTGTACACACTAGGAAGAGTCGGACCAGCTGCAACCAGTTCGGGGGGTCTCTACAGCACCATTTCTACATAATACATTACGGTTTCATAACCTAATTCAAGTCAGTAGGGTCTGCACCAGAATGTCAGAAAGACAAACACTTCTAATCAAAACACTCCTCTGGGTGCGTGGAATAGGGGAGAGATGGGAGTGGGGCCGCAGCAATCTAAGAGTTTGACCGTGTGGAGAGGGCTGCGCAGATGCCAACGATCACATACAAAGCAGAACATCTGGAGGCTTCGCCATCAAAATTTCACCATGTGAGGGGCGCCTGGGTGGCTCAGTGGGTTAAAGCCTCTGCCTTTGGCTCAGGTCATGATCCCAGGGTCCTGGGATCGAGCCCCGAATCTGGCTCTCTGCTCAGCAGGGAGCCTGCTTCCTCCTCTCTCTCTGCCTGCCTCTCTGCCTACCTGTGATCTCTGTCAGATAAATAAATAAAATCTTAAAAAAAAAAAAAATTTTTTTTTCACCATGTGCCTCGTCTGGTGCAGGTACGACAGGAACTAGGCACTGATCAGGTTTCTGAACTCTGTACCCTGGAAGTTCTTTTATTCTTCTGTCCCTTGTTTTCGACATTTAGTCTCTGTACTTAGTGTTTCAGACCTAAGAAGGAGACAAAGAACATGACGAACAACGGCACCTTCCCCTCAGGGAACAGTGTGGCAAATCCAGTCCCAGAGCCCATGTCCGTAGCCCCTGAACTCTGTGCTCTCCCCCTCCCCGCAGCTAACAGCCTCAAAGAATCACATCTTGGCCTCGGAGAACCACTGCAGTGACCAAGAGTCTGTCACCTCCATGCATTCTCCCTTCTACCACCTATGTATGCATCCCTAAACAAATATATTGCTGCTCTGCATGTTTTTAGGGTTATACAAATGCTATTAGACTTGATGTGTTCTTCTGCAATGAGCTTTTCTGTGTTCACCACTCTAAGTGATGTTTACGCATTTGGCTCCGAGCAGCTCTCTCTAGTATTCATTCCACTACATGACTGTTAACACCAGTCTTCTCTACGCCGATGGATATTCAGGATCCTTTCTGGGTATTTTTGCTGTTATGAACCATGCTGCAGTAACCACACTCGTACCGTCTCCCAGACGCACATGCAGGCACTCAGGGGCTATGCCTCATGGCAGACAGGCGGGGTCACAGCTTTAACAGTTCCCCATTATGACATGTCCTCAAATATCTTACCAGAAGTGGCCTATCCACACTGCCCACTCTTACTGCTCTAGGTCCTCCAGCCAGACTTTCTAACATTCGTCAACCTGAGAGGTGTCAGACTGCTTGTGTTTTAACCTGCATGTCCTTGAAGGTGTGCAGAATTTCATGTTTACTGGCTATTTACCTTTCGACCTCTGGGAACAGCCACTTGTCTACCGAGTGGTTTCACACACACACACACACACACACACACACACATGTATGTATGTATTATGTACATACACACACACACACTCACACATACAAAATTGGTATATTATTAGGATTCGTATTCTGGATGCTAATCCTTGATCAGTGAATGCTTTTGCAAATACTTTCTTCCCAGTGGATTT
The DNA here is from genome assembly GCA_004024625.1 of Mellivora capensis. NCBI lineage: Eukaryota > Metazoa > Chordata > Mammalia > Carnivora > Mustelidae > Mellivora > Mellivora capensis. The sequence goes on from PISX010022649.1 coordinate 26,511, forward strand.
TTTTTTTCACCCTTTCTGGGGTCTTCTGATGCACAGAATTTTTTGCAGTTGAAATTCATTCATCTTTTTATGATCTGTGCTTCTGCTCTAAAAAAAATTTCTCTTATCCCCCGGACTCCTCTGAGGTCTCCTCTTCCTGCTCACTACCTGTGGAAACCTCTCACAATGAACTGGAGTGTCCCCTAAGCCATGCACGGTGGTCTCTCACACAAAGATTACCACACTTGGTGCTACTTATCCCCACTGGTCCCATGCCACAGCTGATGGGACCACGGATTAATATCTAGCCCCAAAGTGGTCACGGGTGGGCCGATGACCCATTAGGAGGCCTAGGTGAAAGCTCTGCCTGAGGCACCCGACACCAGAAGGCCATTAACCAAACCAATCAAAAATCTCTCTTCTGTGGGACGCCTGGGTGGCTCAGTTGGTTAAGCAGCTGCCTTCGGCTCATGATCCCGGCGTCCTGGGATCGAGTCCCACATCGGGCTCCTTGCTTGTCAGGGAACCTGCTTCTCCCTCTGCCTCTGCCTGCCACTCTGTCTGCCTGTGCTTGCTCGCTCGCTCTCTGACAAATAAATAAATAAAATTTAAAAAAAAAATCTCTCTTCTGGCAAGAGAGCAACTAACTGCAGGTTAGCTGTCCTCTGAGGATTTCTAACACCTTTTCCATGGCCTGCCTCAACTTCAGAGAAAAGGGAGGCAGGTACTAACCAGTTCCTTTTGCAGCTAAGCATGGTCAGATGACCCAGCTCTGACCTACTGAAACAAAGAGAAGCCTGCTCAATAGTTTCAGGGAAACTCCCCTTCCAAACCTGCTCCCTTGCCCCTTTAAACTTACACGGTGTTACCCCAACCAATGTCCTGAATGTCTAGCTCTGTCTTCGCATCTGCTTCCCAGAGGACCAGAACCAACAGAAAACACTATCACCCTAGTCCAAATACAAAAAGCTGTGGCTTTGACAACAACAAAAGCTCTCAATTGACCTCCTTGCTTCCAGGCTTGTCTCCTCCTTTCCACACCAGTTGATTCTCCACGTGGAAGCCAGGAGGATTCTTTTAGAACAAGCCTCATCAGAGCAGTCCTCTGCTCAAAATCCTCCAGTGACATTTCATCACAATTAGTACAATATCCAAAGTCTTCATGACAACGTATGAGACTCCAAGACCTGGTGCTCTGCTACCCTCCAAAGGCGTTTCTTACTACTCTTCCCCTCATTCACCTGCTCTAGCCACACTGGTCTATGCTCTTTCTTTTCTAAAATATTTTATTTATTTATTTGACAGAGAGAGACAGTGAGAGAGGGAACACAAACAGCAGGCAGTGGGAGAGGGAGAAGCAGGCCTCTCGCTGAGCAGAGAGCCCAAAGTGGGGCTCGATTCCAGGACCCTGGGATCATGACCCGAGCCGAAGGCAGACACTTAACAATTGAGCCACCCAGGCGCCCCTGGTCTGTTGCTGCTTCCTGCCAAGCACACTGTGCTCTAAGGCCTCTGACTGCTATTCTCCCTGGAGTGTCCTTGCCCCTGACACTCTCAGGCTCACTGCTTCACTTTATTCAGAGCTCTGCTCAAATGCCATCTTATCAGAGAGGTCTTCCCTAATCGCACTATCCAAAATAGCACCTTGCTTGCTCTCTGTCCCAGGGATTCTCAACTCAGGGTGACTTTGCCCCTTACGAACATGTGCGGAGACATTTTTAGTTGTCACACGGAGGGGTTCTACTGGCATCCACCATGGTGAGGTCAGGGATTCAGCTAAACATCCTACAATGCACAGACAGCCCTCTACAGCTAAGAATTATCCAGCCCAAAACGTCAATAGTGCCAAGGCTGAGAATCTCTGCTTATACAGTGTTTCTTCCTATCACGTGTCATGACCTGATAGTAATATCATGTACTTAGTTGTTCACTGTCTCTTCCGCCAGAACATGAGCTTCACAGGAGCTGTCTTGTTTATTGTTTTCTCTCCCCAGCTCTTAGAACAATGCCTGGAATATGGCAGGAGTCCAGACGACATTTATTAAATAAGTTAACAACCAAAATAAATTATAAATGACATCGTTTTAAGCTATTTTGTGTCGAGCCTGTAGCGGCCATTTTACCAACACCAGCTCATGTACGGCTCACAACATCTTCATGAGGTGCACACAACCAAACCGCACTCTGCATTTAATAGCTCAGAAGGCTCAGTGACTTATGTCACGTCTACATTTAATAAGTGTTCCTGTGAAGTTCAGAGTCAACCCCAAACCCACCGGGCTCTGCAACCCAGGCTGTTCACCCCATGCTATGGGACCTTGCCATATACTACTGCTGAGTTACATTTCCCCACACATTTTTCTTATCCCAGACTCAAGAAACTCTGGAACCCAAAACAGTTCCAGAATGATGTTAGATCAAATCTGAACTCCTGTCTGGAGTCTCCATGAACTGGTCTGAGCTTAGGTACCATGCTAATTACTCTCTGCACTTTGTCCCCAGTTGCACCTTAACTGTTTCCTAAACAAGCAGTTCAGGAACCTTGGAAATTGCATCATACACATTTGTCCTGGACAAGAAGAGGCGGCTAGATGATGTCACAGAGCCAGTCTAGCATGTGAGACACAACATGTGGAGTACTGTGCTCTCCTTCACCCTCGACAGATCTCCCTATCATTTGTGCCTCTGCTCTGTATTCTTTCTTCCTAAATCTAAAATGCCTTTCCCTGTCCTCCTAAGAGTTAAAATTCTACATTTCCTGGGTGCCTGGGTGGCTCAGTTGGTTGGGCGACTGCCTTCAGCTCAGGTCATGATCCTGGAGCCCTGGGATCGAGTCCCACATCAGGCTCCCTGCTCAGTGGGGAGTCTGCTTCTCCCTCTAACCCTCTCCCCTTTCAAGCTCTCTCATTCACTCTCTCTCTCTCTGAAATAAATAAAATCTATAAAAAAATTTTTGAAAAAAAAAATTCCACATTTCCTTCAAGGCTCACCTCACAATATGCCTCCATTCCATGCTAATCCCACTCCACTGTACTTTTTCTCTTTTGATGAATTAGTCCAACCTGTTATATGCATGACCCAGAGTGTGCCACAATAAATTTGCATAGCGTATTATTACTTTCGAGTTGTTTCTTTTAAGAACTATCTTGTCTTCCTGGCAGAGAAGGGAGCACTACAAGGAAAAGAGAATGCCTTGGCTTCTAATGCTTAAGTTTCTTCATAGGACTTAGAATAGCACAGGATACCCAGCGGACTCTTAGCAAATAGTCATCAAATGAATAAAATTAACAATGAGCTTGCTGTTCACCATGTTCAATCTCAGGTGTTTCCGGGGCTACCAAGAGGAGACGTGAAATCAGAGGGAGGGCAATGCACGACATAATCAGCACGTGATTAATCACCGCAATCACACCAGCTGGGGAGCACTGAGAGCCAAAGCGCAGAGCTCGAAGAGCCAAAGGAAGGGCTTGACAGGCTGCCATGTCTTATAGGGAGGAGAGAAAGTGAAGAAGTCAGTAGAAGCACATAAAAAGACATTCGGACAGCTAAGGAAAAAGCCGGCGTCCAATTCTTATAAGAAGAGAAATTTAAAAGCAGGAAAATGGTTTAAAATCCAGCAGGCAGGGGCACCTGGGTGGCTCAGTGGGTTAAAGCCTCTGCTTTCAGCTCAGGTCATGATCCCAGGGTCCTGGGATCGAGCCCTACATCGGGCTCTCTGCTCAGCAGGGAGCCTGCTTCCCCCTCTATCTCTGCCTGCCTCTCTGCCTACCTGTAATCTCTCTCTGTGTCAAATAAATAAATAAAATCTTACCAAAAAAACCTAGCAGGCAGTCAAAGGTATTCGAATTGAGAAAACCCCTAGCAAAGGCATATAAGAAAAAACTGTGGAAAGAACAGCTGCAGAGTAGCCAGATGGAGGGACAGGTGGGGACAGAAATAGAACCCAGAATGCCTCATGCTGCTCATCTGAGATGTTTAGCAAAAAAACGTGTCACCTAATCAGTGAGTGGTTCACATCAGTGACCCGGGAGGGCCTAACTCTTGTTTGCCTTCTACAGCAGACCCGCCAGCTTCATCATTCATTATACTTGAGGCTGGATGCAATTACTTGGAAATCTTTTGACTGATTCAATCTCATTAAATCTGCATCATGGTGGGGCGCCTGGGTGACTCAATCGTGAAGCATCTGCTTTTGGCTTGGGTCGTGATCCCAGGGTCCTGGGATTGAGCCCTGAATCAGACTCCCTACTCCATGGGGAGCCTGCTTCTCCCTCTCCCTCTGCTACTCCCCCTGCTCGTGTTCCCTCTCGCTGTGTCTCTGTCAAATGAATAAACAAAATCTTAAAAAAAAATTGCTTCATGGAAATGTGACATTATGAAGGATTACAAACCGATTATAGAAATATAGGGGAGCTCTGCCATGAGCAACTCACATCGGAAGTCACTTCCAATTCTTGTACCCTCATCATGGACTCTCAGCTTACTGGTGTTATGAATTAAAATTTTATCTCATGACAAGAGAGAGGAAAAAGACAGGAAAGAAATATATCAAAGTGTTTAGAGGACACTTTCAGATAAAGAAGTGGAGTGAAGGGCCACCTAGGAGGCTCAGTCGGTTAAGTCAATCAGAGAAAGACAACTATCATATGATATCCCTGATATGAGGAAGTGGAGATGCAACATGGGGGACTAGGGGGGCAGAAAAAGAAGAAAAGAAACAAGATGGGATTGGGAGGGAGACAAACCATAAGTGACTCTTAATCTCACAAAACAAACTGAGGGTTGCGGGGGGGAGGGGGTCGGGAAAGGGGGGTGG
>PISX010022650.1:0-31303 GCA_004024625.1 Mellivora capensis
GAGTGAAGGGCCTCGGCGCACCGGTTTGCAAGTCATCGTTGGATGCAGCCGTGGACCAACATGCCCAGAGAGGTAGGTTCCAAATGACCAAAGATGAGCAGATACCATTTCCCAAAAGCCAGATTCAATTCTTCAAGAAAGAAGAGATGCAGCAAACCTAGTATCATTATAGTCATCCACTCCTAATCACTGGGGAGAAACAGGCACGCTCTTGACAGCCTGTTGGGACAGTTGGACTCATGGAATATAGTGCAGCTCCCCCTGAAGGAATTCTCTCTGCTGTTCATAAAAATGGCTAATTTAACACAGCATCAAATTAATAATGGAATGGAACTTTGCCATAGCACTGAATACCTCACATTCGTCTGCTGTGCTGTTGGGACGTGCCCTCCCTGTGCCCTTCCCTCATCTCATTACACAAGCGCCTCTTTCTGGAACTCGCTAAGAATCGTTCCCTGTGGAACTCTTATACTTGGGTGCCTGAAAAATGTTGCAGCAATTCGGTTTGGAGAGGCAACACGGTATAACAGGAAGAGTTTGGGAACAGTGTGTGTGAATGTGCTTTGTTAATGGTTAAGGTAACACATGAATGTAAATTTTTCTATTATGAGTCAGGAGCTGAGGGTGCCAGTATCCATTCTACTAATGACCTTCAGCAAGTCCCCTTCCCTCTTGAGGACCGTTTTCTCACTTGCAAAACTGCAGTGTTTAACCAGATGCTCTCCAAGATCTATTCTGGACCAGTAGTGACCGTTGTCACACAATGAGCTGATATTTATTGCATGCCCAGGACACTCTTCTACTTCTTTGATGTGTGCTGTCTCATTTGGTTCAAATCAATCCTATTGAATCAGGTGCATTATCACATTATTTATCACATTAAAAAACCGAGGCACAGGGGCACCTGGATGGCTCAGTGGGTTAAAGCCTCTGCCTTCGGCTCAGGTCATGATCCCAGGGTCCTGGGATCGAGCCCCGCATCGGGCTCTCTGCTCAGCGGGGAGCCTGCTTCCCTTCCTCTCTCTCTGCCTGCCTCTCTGCCTACTTGTGATCTCTGTCAAATAAATAAATAAAATCTTTAAAAAAAAAAACAAAAACAAAAAACTGAGGCACAGTGACATGAAGTAGCCAGTCCAAAGTCATATTGTGAAAAGAGAGAAGAGCCCTGACGTTAGCCTAGACAACGTGCCTCTAGCGCCTCCGCTCAGCCACTATGAGATACCGCTACCATGAGTATATTTTAATGATATGTTCTATAAAAATAGAAACAAACAGACCAAAGAAAAAAAACCCTTTGAAATTGCCAAAACAATATCAGTAGGCACAGCCAGTAATAAACTGGATTTTTTTTTAATGGTGGTGGCAGATTTATCGTAATCCATTTATGTTCTTGTCCAGGCTTCTCATGACTAAACATGGAACAGCTGGCCCTGGGTTAACAGCACAAACCCATGTAGTGAAACAGGGAAAGCCAACTGGTCTACCCGGGACTGACTGCCTCTTGATCATTCACAAATGTTTCACTTCCCAAGTTTTGGGCAGATATTTACTCATGCTATGCCTAGAGAAGCAGGCTTCAAGATCACCAGCACCGTCTGCTCAGACTGCCTGTGCACGGGCAGATGGCACCTTGCCACACATTCATCTTGGGAGAGCCTTCCAAAGGGGGAGAATAAGATTCAGAAGAGGCGGCCTTCCGCTTAATCTGTGGAGCTAAGCACCAGCTCAAGGTTGGCTCTGACGGCTGCTACCGCTGAGCACATTTGCCATGCCCTGAATGGTCTTCCCATCTGCCTGCTCACCCCAAACCTGCTCAACCCTCCAGAACGGCCATCCACGTTGGTGTAGCCTTCTTTGAACTCCTGTGGTATGGTTACTCTGCAGCAGGGTGCCATGCCCAAGCATGAGCGCGAGTCTGCTGCTTGGCAACTCTTTCATGCGTAGGCGAGTCTCATTTGCAGCAACAGGTAGGTACCTCTGAAAAAATGAGGCATGCTTCTTTAGTTCTTTCACAGTAGTCAGGTCAGTGGTATGCGAGCACATGGTTCTCTTAGCACTAGCAAAACGTGTTGAATTGGACTAAAAGGAGGAATTGGACACAGGGACCATCTTCTAAAAAAAAAGAAAATCCGTAGAATCCAGGAGTCATCGTAGAAGTGAGAACCACTGACCACTGTGTGCAGGGGAGCTCGTATCAGCCTAACCCGAACTTGGTGTGACCACCAATCACATTTCTTCAGATTGTGAACATCAACAAAAGCTTCTAGAGAATAAATGCCATTGCTAAGTCCATTCTAATTAGGCTGGTAGAAAACCAGGAGAAAATTCATATCCGGATGGGAATCTCTTTAGGAATGCACAAAGGTCAGGGCTAAGGCAGGAGAGTCAGCTCCTGGACAGCAACAACAAAGAAGGTGAGAAAGACAGGAAAGTAGGAACACCAAAAAAAAAAAAAAAAAAAAAAAAAAAAGAAGAAGAAGAAGTGAGGAAGTCATGGAAAATACTGTGATTACGCCGACCTTCGAGAATGCCTCTTGAGTACATTTCTGTGAGGACATATGCATGTGTAGATTTAAGACACTGCATTTCTCCAAGCAGGAGACACCAGAGAACAATACCAATACCTATCAGTTCACAACCTAATGGCGCCAAAGACTCTCTTTGTGTCGTCCTGGTCTGATCTGGCATTCTAAGGCCCCACGAGAGTAGTGATGTCTTATTTTGAAGAAACTACTTCATCATCATCCATCTCTTTCTGTAGAGAAATTATAACCATGGTTCTCCAAGAAGGCTTACTGGGTTGAAGGGACACTGGAACACCTTCCCTTCCTGAAGTTTCCTACAGTGGGTGGTAGAATGTCCGCTCTGTTCAGCCGTGTGTGTGTGTGTGTGTGTGTATGTGTGCACGCGCGCGCGCACGCAGAGCCTTCTAAGTGCATGTGTGCTCAGGTCAGGGCAGGGCAAGAGAGCATCTGAGTGCTTCTGTTAGAGTATGCATGAGGCTGACTGGGAAACAAACGGAGGCAGTTTTGAGTCAGACGGCCATCCCTGTCTAAGGCATCTGCAAACCACATTTGTTTTTTGGCTGTGATGGAAGGGGGTTGGCTATCTCTGTCTTGTCTTCCTTTACTGCCCTGATCCCCTGGGCCAGAGGAAGGTGTTGCTAGTGATGTCTTTCCCAGGCACGGTTTGTTGTTTTTCTTTGTAGATTTTGTGCATTGGTGGCCAAAAGCCTTGAGAAAGGAAATGATCCTTTAGAAACAAAAAAGCTCGTTTGTATGTGACATTTAGGACACCAGGCAGAATGGTCTTTCCAGATAAAGTTGGCTAGAGATGGGAAGAGTGGCATCTATGGGTCATTAAGCACCATGTTTGTACATATTTCCCGCCGACAGCCACTTCCTCTGCATGCCAATCCCGTGTGTTAATGTCAGTACTTCCTTCTCCATGGGATGGCCAGGTCTTCTTGCCGAATCATTCTGCCAGTGGAAGGTCGTTCAGTAGAGCTAGGAAGGAAGAGTGCCCTGACCACAACACCTTTTCAAATGGTTTTAGTTTTTAGCTGGCTATTTCTAAATGTTTGAATTTTTCTAAGCCGCAAATCAAAAAGGCAGAACAAAAAGAAATAAGCAGTAGCTACCTATTCTTCTTCTTCTCCTTCTCCTTCTTCTTTTTTAAAACTGGATTCAGAATTTAGAATTTGACTGGGTATTGGATCTAACCCTACTCCAAACTGTTTAGAATACAGCAGCGTAGCCAAGAGAGTCCCAAGCCCCCCATAGTACCAGAAGTGTCACAGAGTAAGTGAGCACAAATATTAACCACGTGCTGGGACGCCTGGGTGGCTCAGTTGGTTAAGCGGCTGCCTTCAGCTCAGGTCATGATCCCAGCGTCCTGGGATCGAGTCCCACATCGGGTTCCTTGCTCGGCGGGGAGCCTGCTTCTCCCTCTGCCTCTGCCTGCCACTCTGTCTGCCTGTGCTCTCTCTCTCTCCCTCTCTGACAAATAAATAAATTTCAAAAAAAATTAAAAAAAAATATTAACCACATGCTAGAAGAGGAGCATCTTGTCAAAGGGACTTGACAGTATATGGAGACCTCCGCTCTTTTCTGTTGACCTTGTCATAGCTCCCAAACTGGGTTTTCTCCCCATAGGGCATTTCTATGATCTTTTATGCCCTGAGAAAATATACACATGAATTCTATTTCTAAGCCCAAACTGGAATTACACTCTAGTGATATGGCAAAAAATAACGTCGGACTTTTTTTTGTGGGGAAGAGGGGCAAGGATCAGAGAAAGAGGGTGTTTTTCCCACCGTTTACTCATACTGCCTCCTATAAGGAAAAAAACAAAAAAGCTAAAGAAGGTGGGAGAAATGTGAGCTTGCCTGACCAAGCTTTCCCCAAGATAATGGAAAGCTATAAATCTCAACTGAGTAATGGATAAGAGAAGTTCGATCACTTTCATCGATTTGCATAAATAGTGTGTCATTACAATCAGTGATTTAAAAAATTATTGTTTCAGTTTTTATATGCTTTATAAGTTTAGGATCGGGTTTTTTTTTATATAGATAAAATGTAGGGTACTAAGAGGAAATTGAAAATGTATGTTTTCATTCTTAAGTGAAATCAAGTTGGATTCTTAAATAATATTTATTCAAAATATGTCACATAGAAAAAGCCAATTTTTGCAGCTTCTCTGTGATGCTATCCTCAGGGTCCATAATTCACAACTGCCTCAGTCTAAAAATATTTCATAATTCTGATGCTAAAAGGACAGAGCATTCAGTATGAGGTAGAGGATTCTGAAGAAAGACATATGAGTTGCTTTCAATTATAGGGACCATTATTGCATGAGGGATGACCGTAAAATGTTCTCTATTCCTAATGATGAGAAAAGGGGAAAACTGAATAAAGAAAAGCTATAGTTAGATCCAAGGAAGAACTAGCTAACGGTGAGGGTTATTAAAAATGGGAGAGGACATGGGATATTTTCTTGTCTCCCTTCCAGAACAGTTTTTTAGATTGCAAGATATCAATAGACTAGAAGTTTTACCTCAGTGCAAGGGAGGGACCAGGTCTCCTGACTCACAAACTCTAAGTAACAGAAAAATTTAGTGCAAGTACGAACTTTCGTGTCAGGAAAATCATCAGGGAGTTTAAAATTTGGATCCCATGGCCCATTTCCAGAAATGGCCATACAGTGGATTTGGGGTGGTATCTGAGAATCTGTAGTGATTCTGACGCCTATCAAGGCCCGATGCCCAGATGGAGCGTTAAGACCCGTGGCATGGGCACCAGGAGCCTGCATGCCCCGCCAGGCCTGTTGCTAATTCATCAAGTGAGCCTGCTGGGCTGCAGCTTCCCTGCCTGAAAAATCCATCCTTCCTATGGTCCTTCCATCCTGAGACAGGAGCTGCAGAAGGTTTGGTAAGGTAGAAAAGCCCTTTACAAATCTGAGGGCATATTCTTTTTATCAAATTTTACATTCCTCATTAATCACTCTCCCAAATTAATCAGAGGAGGCCTTCTCTTCGCCCAGCTAATTGTGCACGCGGACTTTCACAGATACTCATCAGGAGGCTGCCCTGTGTGCAGACCTATAAAACCAGGGCTGCTACTTTCCATTTCTGGATCGTGGGCAAATTATTTGGATGGCCTGAGTTTCTATGGCCTCCTATGTGAAATGCGGGCACTCTCACCTGCCTCCCTGGTCATCATGAAGGTAAAATCTGCCAAGTCCCTGCTTCCTTTTAGCAGCCTGGCTCCTCTTACCCCTCCTTCTCCTACAGTGGGACATGACTGTTACAACAGACGCTGACGGGTCCATTGTGTTTGGCAAAACCCAGATAAGTAGAAGATGACCCAGGATGAACAGAAATAAGCTTTTTACTTTCTCCAAAAGCTGACCAGAGTTCTCATTAAAAAAAGAAAATACATATATATCCAGACATGAGACAGCTGTGCCTATACCTGGATCTGTGGCGAGGAACCAAAAATTCCCTGGGGCTTCTGCACACCCTGCTTTATTGAGAACTCAAGGCCCTTCACCAAACAGAACACATGGAATTCCCAGAGGTTCTCGTAATGTAAAAAAGCAACCAAAGGCATATTCATGGGGTCTTTTCTGACCTTGGCTCTGGAATGTCTTTGGCCTTCATTCTGCTAAGAATGTCCTCACACGGGAGGACAACTGACCCATGATTTGGGAGGCACTTGAAGAAATAAGGCTTTGGGACATTTCATCCATAAATATCTCTGACATCAATGGAGAACAGGTGCCTTTGGGTTTTCTTTGTTTGGAGGGAGACCTTGTTGTTTGACGTACGTTGGTGGACCTATAGCCTGTTGTGGGCAGAACTGCAGTCCTCAAAGAGAATGTAACACCTAACTAGAAGCTGCTTACTATTTTCTCTCATTGCAGACAAGCTCACCACCATGGGGGAGATGTCCTTGCAACTTCAACCTGACGGTGTGTTTGTAGAAGGCGGGGGCATTGGGAATCAATTGGGTACCTGGGCAGGTGTTTGGAAACCACCACCACATCCTGAATGCCTAGCAGCAGACGGCATCCAGAGGCTCAGGCTGGCCAGTCACTTCCTGGCTTCTGGGGATGGGGTGAGTAATCCCACTGAAGCTCACACCCCCACAGAGTGACACCTGAGGCTCTCCATCTTTGCTTCTCCTCCTGCCCCCCTCCTCCACGGCCTGCTGTGCAAAGCCCCCTCATCAATTGCAGCTCTGTGTGCTCACATAAGGTACCTACCACCCTCCGGCACCCACCTACTCGGCCAGTCCTTTCTTTCCTTTTACATCTAATCTTCCACCTCCCTTCCTCCCAGAAACCCTCCCTGACCACCTTACGCTGTACCCCTCAAAGGTGCGTGGGCCCCTCTCCGGGGTCTCCCACCAGCATGCTTCACTCCACTGTGTTTGTTTATATGCATGTCTTCTTCCCATTAAATTGGGAGCTCCTTTAAAAAGTAGTACATGCATACCCATCTCTGTTCCCAGATCGAGCAGTTGTTCAAGGGGCCTCAGTAAGTATTCACTGCATGGCTGATGAACTGAATGAATGAATGAATCCTTCCAGCAGTTTCTTATAAGTGAAAATCCCACCCTCCCCTCTCTTTATCTCTCACAACTCCACATTTTTGGGAGATGGAGCTCTTGTATTTCACATTTTCCTAGACTGAAGAGATCTGTGGGGTGCAGAACACTGCGGACAGATGATCCTCTGAGTTTATCTGAGCTAAATACCCTAATCCCATCACTGCCCCCCAGGCACGGGGTACTATCCACAGAACATATGTGCCCCCCAGTCTATGCTGAAACCCTAGCCCCCCGTGTGATAGTATTAAAGGTACGATATTATTAGGGTCAGTTTAGGTCATCACAGTAGAGCCCTCATGATGGGATTAGTACCCTTACAAAAGAGGAAGAGACACAAGATCTTTCTCTACCACGTGAGGATACAGAGAGGAGGCAGCCATCTGCCAGCAAGGCCAAGGTGAACAGAATCAGCCAGCACTTTGATCTCCGACTTTCCAGCCTCAGAATTGTGAGAACTAAGTGTCTTGTTTAAAGCACTGAGGCTGTGGCATCCTGTTAGAGCAGCCCGAAGCAGATTAAGACAGCAATCGGTACTGATCATGGCGTGTTGTAACAAACACCTACGAGTGGGGAAGCGGCTTTGGAACTGGGTAATGTGCAGAGACGGTAGAGTTTCAAAGTGCTTGCTAGAAAGAGCCGATACTGCTAGGGAAGAACCGGGAGAGGTCATTCTGGAACGTGCTCGCACAGTGTGGGAGCAACTGGCCTGGCCACCTGCCTTTGAAGGCTTTGAGGTCTGTTCACAACTGTGTGTCTGTGACCCGGAGGTCCTCTGTCTGCAGCGTGGGCGAAACAGGAAGGGCGGAGGAGTGGACCCTCCCACTGCTGGTTTTAAAGCCTGGTTTCTACGGTTCAGTTCTGGAAGGAGGAGAGGGTTCTGGAAAGCCAACTTGGCATCTGTTTGTGGTTTGGAAAATAGAAAATTTTAAATCTGCTGGGGGAAAGAATCCTGACAGAGGTAAAAGTGGGGAGAATTGAGAGGACATGTAAAGCAGCTTGTTTGAAGTTTAAAGGGGAGGCGGTTTGTTGTGTGGTGTTTTTAGGAGAGAATGGCTCAGGTCCGGGGCCAGTAGGTGAAGGACTAGGAACTCCTTTGCTGGTCTTTCCTGTCACCGAACCCCACTCTCCAACATGTAGTAATCCAGTCAGTAGTTGATGTCTTTTTATGTGCGTTCAGCATGGTGCTAAGCCTGTGGGCCGGACAGAAAATGCAGGAGCCTCAGTTGTGTACTCGAGCTGTTTCATGGAGGAAACAAGGTTCATGGTGTGCAAACAAGCATGAAGACAGAGAACACAGTACGAAGGAGCACAGTTTACAAAATGCTCTACGCAGTGGCTCTCCACTGACTATTACAATCACTTGGGGAACTTTTAAAAAATCCTGAGCCCCAGTCCTACCAAATTTAAGTGACATCAGGATCTCTGGGAGTGGGACCCAGACGTCAGTATATTTTAGTTTCCCCAAATAATTCCACCACACAACCAAATTTAAGAAGCCATGCTGGAGGGTATGAGCTCTAACCGAAGAAGAGCTGAGCTGGCCATTTGTTAGCCCTGTAACCGGTGACTAGCCAATAAATACCTAGCTAGGGGCCTGGCTGGTGCATTTTTGTAAGTCCCATGAAAGATGCTTTATATCCTCAATGATTGACATAATGACTGACACACAGAAGGTGCCCCAAAGAGATGTATTTATTTGAATTAATAATATATGGGGAGTTATTTAAGAAGCTTGTAAATGCATTTTTTTTTTAAAAAAATAGTACTATTCGTGAAGGATCGTTTAGTGATAATATCAGTAATGATGGTTGTGGTGTCCGGTTCCAACTACACAGTAGAGATAGCCCCAGTGTTTAACATGGTGGCTGTACGTAATGGTGCCCTACACATGTCTGTTAAGTTCAGAGGTGCCTCGGGTGGATCGGAGGAATCAAGAGCAAAGCTTTTTGGTTCACCTTGGGATACTGCCTGCTTCTTTGCTCTGGTCCCTGTCCATCTGTCCCAAGTACCAGGGAGATGTCAAACCAATAAGCCATATGGCAGAGGTTCAGAAAAGTATAGAGGATGATAGAGGGGGAGAGAAAGAGAGAAGGGAGCAGGAGGTGAGGAGTCCTGGGAAAGACAGCAGAGGAGTGTGACAACAACAGTGGGGAGGGATGTAGGAAAGGCTGAGAGGTGGAGAGTGGCCAGAGAGACACTGGATGGGCATAAGAGTTCAAGGGGATGAGGTGACAAGAAAGGTTTTATGATGATTGGAAGGTCCCAGGAGATGAGGGCAGAAGAAACTGGGGTTAGACTTGTAAAAGGTTGCTGATTAACCATAAGAATTCAGAGAACAGGGACATATAACCCACCAAGAGCATGTCAGGTTTTACTTTCTTGACACTTTGAAAGTCTGAAGGTTGTTAAATTGCCTCCCATTCCTGAAAGAGCCTGGGCAGGCAGTTCCCTCTGGGACTCACATTAACCCTCGTGCTCCTCTGCCAGAAACATGAGCTCATTCCACTCGTCCGTCTGCAGTCCTAGCAAGCACGATCAAACTTTATGAGGCTTGTTACAAGCAAATTACATGGGAAGCTGCAAAGGATTGGAGAGAGGGGGACAGCGGCGGGGGGCCAAGTACACTGCCGGGAAAGGGGAGCAGGGGTAGGGATGCTGGGCATAGCCCAGACTTGGAAGGCACTGAAGCCCATCACTGAGCAGCTGGCAGCTCTTGCCTCCGGGGCCCAATTTTCCAAGTGATGACTTGAGTGTTCACACCTGCACTGGCTGGGACCGAGGCTCTCCCTCCACAGAGTTAATGGAGCAAGCAGAACCCAGGAATGCTTTCAGCCACAACAATGATTTCTCTCCTCCTCAGCCCTGCCTTCTCTACTGGCAGAGCAGGTTTCTCTCCGGCTCTGTGTCAGCTTCTCCTTCTAGACCCCTCTGCTGCTGAGGTCTGCAAATGTCCCAGGTATGGCAGCATCAGATGGGCCTGCTCCCAGGCACAATGGACCCCAGGACTTTCCCCTCAGTGGAGCAGCTGGGTCTCACCTCCTTCCCTATTAGCTTCCTCCTCCCCTTCCCGATATACAGACCCTAACTATGTAAGGCGTGACTTTTTTCTTTTTTTTCCTACATTACACGAGCTTGGACAATTCTTACTGTTTTTGGATTCCCTGGTATATTCTGCTGAAAACAGCCTGGGTATGGAATAACTAAGAATATCCCAGGAGCTGGGATTCCTATGGCTCAGTGTAGCTCCTACAGAGAGAAACACAAAACTCCTGCAGAGAATTTTGCTTAAACTCTTTCACATAGCAATGGCTGCTTGGAGGGTTTCCATAACCAGGGATCCTTTTTCTTTGGTGCTTACACCCTTGTACGTGCACACACGCACGCACATACTCGCACATGCACTTGTCTATGTAAATGCATGTTCACTCAGAATCCTGCTGAAACAGACCAAATCAGGGTGTGCAAACAGGTCCTGTGGTTTTTGAACAATTTAGGAGGTAGATGCCGGGTACATTCAACCCGGGCAGGGATCTGGACAGATGCCTTAGACCAACCATAATGCAAGAAGCCAAGAAAGCACAGGAAGGATGCTATGTGGCGCGTTGTTACATATATTTCTCTCCTAGCACTGCCCGAGGTGGTTAGATGCTGTTTCCATCCAATGGGAGCTCCTTAAGCTCTCCCACTAATGCTGGAAAAACATTCACTTAACAGGCTTGTCCAAATAATTCTTTTTTTAATTCTGACATGATGAAGTGCAGGGGGGAAGCAGAGCCCCAGGGCTGCCCGCCTCAATACCGTCACTCCTGACAGGGCACGGGCCACACGCTCACCTCAGCGGTCCATTAAAAAGCCTGATGGGGAAACTGTGTTTATGGTCAGGTTACAGAAATAGGCGGGAAGCAATTAATGCTTTGTCCTTTGCCCTGTCCTTCTATTTTCTCTCCTTCCCAACACCCACACAATACATGCGCACAAGCCCAACTGTTGCCTTCACTGAAATGCTCTTTCAGAGGCTCTTTCTCTGACCCCCATCCACTGTCTTGCACAAGCTTCCTTGTACAATGGCTCTTTCAGAGTACAAGACGTAGGAGAGACATATATTCATACACGGACCACACACTCACACTCACTCTCAGATCACAGCTGTACTCACAGACTCTTTCTGCCTCCCGTCCAGATTCTTTCCCAACACATTCACTTGCTATTTGGCCCCTCTGAACTTGAACCTGTTCCCATCTTCCTTTCTCATAGTCTTTCAGAAAAACATCTCTGCTGCTCCTTCTTCCCTGGACTCAACCCTCCCCACCTGCTCTTCTCTCTGTCCCTCTCCCAGCGGCCATGTCGACACCCACCCCCCGCTGGCCCCAGCCCGGCACTCACACGGGGGCTCCCACATAACTGTGCTATTGCTCCATCCCTCTGTCAATATATTCCTGTCCTTCCAACTGAACTAGACTCCCTGGAGTTAAAAACCTAATTTTGGATTATGTAACAAGTTCCTTAGGGAATACATGAAGATTCAGCCAGTCACTTAGAAGTAAAGCAAAGTGCCAGAAAAAATAAAAAGTAAAAAATCTATTAAAAAAATGGCTAGTTTACAGAGGAACCTAATTAAAGAAAGACCTAGTTGGTGGAAACTAGTGAGCATACAGGCAACTCTAGGTTGGGTAATGTTGGTTTCTTGTCCAGCAGCCATTCTGCAAGCACTGACTGGACACAAAGTGGCACTGGGGCAGGAAAGCGTCTGTGAACACCTAGGGGTGCCCCGCGAGGTACAGCAACCGTGGCAGGTGCAGCAGTGCTCCCCACGGTGATGCACACTATGTGCCTCAAGAGTGACTTATTAGCCGAAGACCATCTAGACCACACGATGTGACTCATTCTTTATTATGAGGAACTTTACTAGCATCCCATGTCTCGCTATGATGAATACACAGCTGATTATTCAAACACGGCCATGCTGCGCTTATAGATTCTTTGTACGGAATGGAAATCATTGTAACACGTTCCACACATATTTCCATATATAACTTTTTTTTTCTGTGATATTTCAAAGAGTTGGCTGTAATCCCCATATGATTGCTCAAATGACAATCTTGTGTACATCGAGATTCACTGGCAGGCTGGCTTCCAAAAAAGAGCAGCCTGAGCCGTGCACAGTGTTGTGCAGGCAGCTGGGGGCCAGAGCCGCCCCGGGGGAGAGCACGGGGACCGTTGTTCTCTACCTGCCTTGGCGGTGGCGGTCCCCGATTGACCGCCAAAGACACACAATAACAAATAATTGCTAAGCGCTTCTTGTTGGGGGAAATTTAGGCTACTAAATCGAATTGACAGGCCAGCGCTTAAGACACTCTCCAGTGCAGGGGTCAGCAGATAGTAAATCTGCAGGTAGAAGAGCAGAGAGTAAATTTTTTTGGCTTTGGGGTCCATACGGTCTCTGTCGCACCTGCTCAGGCCCGCCTCTGAAGCACGGACGCAGCGGCCGGCAGTAACCGAGTGGCAGAGCTGTGTTCCAATAAAACTTTATTTATGGACGCTGACATTTGAAATTCATATAATTTTCATATGGCGGAAAATATTATTCTGCTTTTTTTTTTTCTTTTCAGCCTTTTAAATCTGCAGAAACCATTTGTAGCTCATGGACTGTACAGAAGCAGGCACAGGCTGGCTCTGGCTCACAGCCGTGGCTCACAGACCACCCTGGAGAGTGTTTTATGCCGGATATCCCGGCCTCTGCGGGCCCCTCTCTGCTCTGCCTTCTCCTCTGCCCCTGCCCACCTCTCCCTCTCCACTCTACACCTCCCACCATCTCCCTGTCCTCCCCTCCCACCCCACCCACCGTCAGCAAGGGCCTACTGACAGGCAGATACTCTCTGTTTATGGTGGTGGTGCCCTTCAGAGGGAAGCTTTCTGTTATTTCCTCTGGAAAACGCCATCGAGGACAATTCTTTCTGCACACCCTCATCCAAGAGGCTGCTTCTCCTCACCAACAGTTGACAAGGGCTCTTTGTTCCTGGTCAGGAGTGGGGAGCAAGCCTAACGGGTGCCTTTAGCACAGGTGATGTTCCCACGTGCTCCTCAGTACACCCAGCGTCGACCCTTTGGGGAATGTGGGGGGTGGGGGACGTGGTCAGTCACTTCAGTCCCTGGTCAGGGTCTCACAAAGCACAGGTACTAATAACCGCCCCCCATACCATTTTCCTGCTGAGGGGCCCAGAGTCCACTTTGACGTTCACTCTGCACTTTCAAGCTGCAGAGAAAAGGGAGACGTTCAGAGGTTGGCTGCATCTGAGAGGCTCCCAGCCAGGAGCGCAGCGCTGGCACTGGAAGTAGGCCTCCAAGGCACTGCATGTGAACATTATCTGGGGCACGATTTTGCCTCAGGCTGACCCTAACTTGTACAGGCTGTGAGCATTCACCAGAGCCAGATGACATGTGAGGGGCCGAGCAAAGTGTTCTCTTACTTCCAATTTATAGAGCGGGACACCGAGGTTCAAAGTCAGGAAGTAATATGTCCACAGTGGGAACACGAGAGCCAGTTGTAGCTGAACATCAAAATGGCTTCTGTTACTGGCCTTTGGTCTCTATTACAAAAGTCCTGTATGTGAATGTGTTATCTTATTGGTCCTCAGTGGGCATTCTTGGGTTTCTCTGGCCCTGAGGTTTGCCAAAATGCAAGAGCACTGGCTACACTAATGTCACATTCTAAGCATCTCCCACTTCGAGCTCCATGTTCTGGGGGGTGAGGGTGGCGAAATCAGACTAGTTCTGAAACAAGCAAAACTGCAAAACCATAGACAAGTGCACATTATAAATAAAAATGTAAAGCCTTAGTCCCTGCTCTGGCTTTGTCCTTCCCCCTGTAACCCATGCTCCCTGATACGTGAGCCACACCTACAAGAAAACTGATCAGCAAGGTGAGGTTTCTTAGAGCTGACGAACATTTGAACATGTCCACAGCATTTTAAATCTCTCTACATACTCTGATACTACTGCAAGCCCACACTGTCCCTCCGACTAGTTATTTTTAACCACAGCAAAACAACAGCCGCAGAGCTGTAGGGATGGGCAGCTGAGAAGGGCTGTACCAATCACCAACAGCCCTTTTCCCTGCAAGCAGACAAGCAAAGCATTCTTCCTTTGCACAGAGAACTCATCCCTCCAGGGGCTTGGAGTCCATAGCAGTATTAAACAATTGGTTGAGTCTCCTAGAACCATTGGAGAAACAATAATGCCTTGCCATTCCACACCGCGATTACAAAGAGGTCAGATGGATTTCATAAAAGCTTGTATTATGTGGGCAAAAGGTGGGAATCAATATAAAAAATAAAATTGATATGTGTCAAGGGATAATGATCACCCAGTGTCTAGTTACTTTGAATCAAAAACCATGATCATGGAAGAGCATCAGGCACTGCCAAGACATATCTGAGACCAGTAGGTGTTTCTGAGAATATTCCTCTAAAGTATGAGTTAGATGTTAAGCAAAGGTTCTCAAATGTTTCATGAACCTGGCTAGCAAAGGCCAACTGTTGACCTTGTTTGCTTTCCTTTAGAGAGAGCCAGAACATATGGTCAGTCTGGACACCCAGGATCTAAGATGCTAGGGAGGAGAGATGAATATACCCAAATCACAACACGAAAGGGAGGGCTTGCAAGGCCACCTGAACAGAATTATGTCTAAGCGACTCTTCAAAGGAGTGATTCTGACATTTAAGACCCAAAGGAGAATACTTTAGAAGCTCCTCCTGGTAACTATTTCAATTGATTCCAAGTCTTCCGAGCCAGAAAATGTTGGCATGACCTACCAAGCAGGCAGAGCCATCCAGTACCCTGGACCGGGAGGAACAGATTACTGCTACTGCAGGTACACTCACTTACATAAATTCACATATTCCTTCATACAGTAAACATTCATTTAAAGACCTACTTCATGGGGCACCTGGGTGGCTCAGTGGGTTAAAGCCTCTGCCTTTGGCTCCGGTCATGATCCCAGGGTCCCAGGATCAAGCCGCGTATCGGGCTCTCTGCTCCGCAGGGAGCCTGCTTCCTCCTCTCCCCCTGCCTGCCTCTTTGCCTGTCAAATAAATAAATAAAATCTTTAAATAAAATAAAATAAAGACCTACTTCGTACCAGGCTTTATAGTAGGGGTTGGAGAGATTAAAAAAAGGGGGGGGGGCCTGGTCCCTACCATCAATGAACTTCCAATCAAATAAGGAAACAGACATGAAAATAAATACAACACCATTGGATAATACCTATTTAAAACAAAAAAGATGTATATCAGAAATAGTTATGACTTGGGACGCCTGGGTGGCTCAGTTGGTTAAACAGCTGCTTTCGGCTCAGGTCATGATCCCAGCGTCCTGGGATCGAGTCCCACATCGGGCTCCTTGCTCAGCAGGGAGCCTGCTTCTCCCTCTGCCTCTGCCTGTGCTCGCTCTCTCTCTCTGACAAATAAATAAATAAAATCTTTAAAAAAAAAAAAAAAGAAATACTTATGACTTGTATCAAGCTTCCTGGGTGACTTTGGGTCAGATTATTTCTATAATTTCCATGAACTAAGAAGCCCAGAACAAGTGTCTTCATCTTCTTAGGAAAGTCAGGGGAGCCTTCTTAAAGGAGATGACATTTAAGTTTTCCCCAAAAGCACGAAGGCCCACAAGCCCCTTCAGACAGAAGAGGCAGCAAACACGTGGAGACAGGAGGAAGGGGCCTGCAAGCATCCTGGGAAATCCGAGGCTTCTGGAGGAGCTCGACAAAGTGAGAATCTCCCCGTCCAGCCCCTCCTGCTAAGGAGGTGAGGATTTGTCGCTCTTCTCCAATGGGAAGCATGGATATGCCAGCCAGCCCTTGCGGGTTCACGTGTGGCCTCTCCATGTCCCCGTGGCATACGTGTCCTGCACCCTGACCACACCAGCAATCCACCCGACGGGACTGGCAGACCGCACTCTGGCTTTCCACTCCTGCAGCACTGCCGCAGGACTGGCCTCACGTGTAGCGTAGACCATAGCCGAGGGCGTACATGCTCCGCGGTCCCAGGCTGGAAGCATATATCATGGCAGCTCTGTCCAGCCCTTAGTCCTGAATCTCTGTTATTTCTGCCGACTAGAAAAGCAGCCATTGAGACCCAGCCTGATGCAAAGAGAAGAGAAACTGGATTAGATGTGAGGAGGCTGAGGGGTCTCTGGGAGCCTACTAGTAATTAACCACGGTTCTGGCGTGTCTCTGATCCATTCTGGACCTCAGTTTCCACATCTTTAGACTGGGTGGATTGCAGCAGGGGACCCCCAAGGTCCTTCTCAGATCTAAGATTTTCTAAGTTACTGCTACTCAGGGGACACAGTGGGTAGAAGCTGTCAGGTCAGCCAAGTCAGCCAGGCTCAGTGTGATGGAAGGTTATTCTAGAACAGAGGTTGACAACTACAGCCCCTAGGCCGCATGTGGCCTACAGCCCGTTTTTGTGCGTCCTACAAGCTAAAAATGATATTTACATTTTTAAATATTTAGAAACAACAACAAAAAAAGAATACGTGACAGACCATATGTGGCTTATAAAGCATAATATTTACTATCTGGCCCTTTACAGAAACAGTTTACTGACGTCTGCCCTAGAATACCCAGAAACTGTAGCCATTGAACATTGTGGTCTGAAGCCATGTAACATTCTGTAAAATGGTGTTTCCTAACTTGGCTTAAGCTATGGGGCAGATTAAATGTGGCCACGCTGTTTTTTTCATGTTACATCCTTCCTGTTGATAGGTGGGTCTGTGTCTTGATGCCTTGGCTCCGGGTGAGCTCTGTGACTGCTTTGTCCAATAGGATACTGGGGTGGTGTACTAAGCCAGTGTTGGGGCCCAGACCTTGAGCAATTGGTCTCTTGGGAAACTTCCTGTCTCTTGGGACACTCTCTCTGAGAGCCTTGAGTTGTGCCTCTAGAAAGGTGACAGACATGTGAAGCAAAGCCACACGGGGCCATCAGACCAGCTCATCTGCTAACTGGATATCACTAAGTGACCTCAGTCAGCACCGCATAGAAAAGAACTTTCCAGCCAAGCCCTGCCTAAATCCCCGAGTCATAGAATCCACACATATAATAAAATGATTCTTATTGGGCCTATACGTTTTGGAGTAGTTTGTTACATAGCAATACGTAACTGGGATAGGATGAGTGTGGGGTGTCTGTGGAATAGAGACCAGGCACCGCCTTCGTTCGTGGGGCCCTGGATCTGTATTGTCATAAGTTGTCTCCCTCCAGGAGATTCATAATGCCGAACAACTCTGAGAATTAACAGACTGGCTCTGTTCTGATAGCATGATTTTCCAGGATGCACTTGGAATTATTGAAAAAAGAAAAAAAAAGCACCGAGATTCTTCTACGGTACCTCCTGGGGGACTCTAGGTATGGCCTGGATCCACTCCCAGATATGCCTAATGGTAGTCACCTCCAAGATAGGAGTTCCTTTTTTGGACAGAATCTACCCAAGACACACTATGGGGACCAGATCATTTGTAAGACACTTGAAGGCCAGAGCTTGGCGTTATCTGTCATCATATCCCTCGAACCTAGCATAGCACCTGGCAGGGAACAAAGTAACCCTTTCACGCATGTTTATGGACTGAAAGCAAATAATAACAACTGCCATAAGTTCACTGATCATTTACATCACGGCAACATGGCATTAAATGTTTTGTCTGGGTTGTTTCATTTAATCCTCACAATCCCAAGAGATGGATGCCATTAGCCTCAGCTGAGAAATAACAAAACCGGAGTTCAGGGGAGAATCGGTCCCACGCAGCTGGTGGAGCAGCTATCCAGACTGGGTCTCTCAGGCTTCAGTGCTCCTCTCCACAACCCAATCCCTTGTCTTCTAGGAGAGGCATGGATAGTCCCTGCCTCAGAGGGCTTTGGACCTCATGGAGCCAGAGCATAGCCGCTTGCCTGCAGACGCGGTGAGAGTGGCCCGGCTCTGTGGACAGGATGCTGAATTAGTCTACCAGCGCTGAATTAGTCTACCAGCGCTGCAGGGCAAAGACACACAAACCTCATGGCTTAAAAAAAAACACAACAAACCATTTCATTAGCTCACGGTGCTGTAGGTCAGAGGTCCTCACACACAGTGGCTGGGTTCTCTGCTCAGAGTCACCCAAGGCTAAAGATCAAGGTGTCGGCCAGGCCTCTTTTTCAACTGGAGCTCAGGGTCTCCTTCTTCTTCTTCTTTTTTTTTTTTTTTTAATATTTTATTTATTTATTTGACAGACAGAGATCACAAGTAGGCAGAGAGGCAGGCAGAGAGAGAGTTGGAAGCAGGCTCCCCGCAGAGCAGAGAGCCCGACATGGGGCTCAATCCCAGGACTCTGGGATCATGACCTGAGCTGAAGGCAGAGGCTTTAACCCACTGAGCCATCCAGGCGCCCCTCAGGGTCTTCTTCTAAGCTCACATAACGGCCATGGTAGAATTCAGTTTCTTGCGGTTCTGGGACTAAGGGCCCTATTGTTGGTTATCGGCCCGCGGCTGCCCTCGGCTCCTAGACATCACCCCTGTTCCTCACTCCTTGCCGCCCCACCCCACCCGACTTCAAAGCCAGCAGCGGACAGTCTCCCTGGTGTTAGATCTCTCTCACACTTCACACTCTTTAGGAGGAGCCCAGTCCCTTTAAAGGGGTCCACTGATTAGGTCAGACTTATCCAAGGTACTTCCCTTTTCTTGGAGTCCACAGATTTGGGATCTTAACTACACCTGCAAGATCCCTTCACAACAGCGCCAACATGAGCGTTTGCTGGAACAAAGAGGAGAAGGTGTGCGCACACCTGAGAACGGGGATCTGAGAAGCGTCTTTCACTCTTCCCAGCACAAGTGCACAGAGCAGGAGCAGGCTGAGAAACAGAGGCTGCCTCACTGGTGTGTCCTCTCGCAAAGGCTTTCTCTTTCTTTGTACTCTGAGGCCCCAGAGGACAGGGGTCCACTCTGGAACCTTAAGGCAGATATGGTGGTTTCCTAAGCTGAGAGTGGAGTTTGAAGAGAGGGAGTGCTAGCCCATAAAACAATGACTCTGCATGTTAATGTGCTATACAAAGGTGTGGAGGCTGTGAAGAGTGGTACCCCATGCTGGTTCCCTGTCTTTCTGTTCTTAATAAGGCCTCTGTGGAGAACATTTGCCCCAGAGGTGTAAGCTAGGTGGGGGCTGGGTTTGCCTTTCCTCCCAGCCCTATGTTCTCTGCAAACTCTGCTGCTTTTGCAGGAGGAATTGATTACTGAATAATGAATTATTCTTTTTTTCATTTTCCAACCCTCTTCTGAAATGTGCTCCTACTTTTCTACTTATTGAGGCTCAAAAATGGGAAGAAAAAAAAGGAAATTTTTCTTTCATCCAGAGGAGAAAAAACTACAATTTTAACTAACAACTATATCTCATTCTTGGGGATGATAGTAATAATTGTTTTAATAAATTCAATTTCTGACTTCAGAGTAATTTAAATTTCTCCCTTGACTGGACAATAATGTTTCCAATGAAGTGAAGCTTCACTGGGAAATAGCAGGCAGGGCCCCTTGGTCAGATCGAAGAAGCTCTTACCCTCTTGGGGGGCATGAAGAGAGATCCTAGAAATAGGTGTACCACTCAAAGAGAAGAGAACTGTTCTTGCATCAGAGAGCAAAGGCACGCTTGGAAGTCCTCATAAGGCCATGGTAGAGAGCTGCCCTCCACATCACAGGTTGTGGAAGTTCCATACAATGTAAATTTATTCTACCAAGGAAAAAGGTGTATATGGAAGAAGCACCATGAGAGAAGAGATCAGCGGATGATGTCAGGCAGCCACAAGTGACATCTCAATGAGGAAAGCTACAGTTCTCACAGGGCAGAGCTAGCAGGAAGAGCCTGAAGGTGACTTCAGGAAAACTGACTTGTGACCTGAGTTCATTCCTAGAACAAGGTGAATACTTGAGGGAAGGCGAAAGTTACAAATGGCTAATTCAGTGAACCGACTGCTTCAGGGGGCCTTCTTCAAGGGCTAATTTCAAGTTGCAAAGCATTAGTGAAGCTCTAGTACAGGGATTTCAGTGCGTGTCAGAGTGTATGTGAAGGTGTGCATGGGTGTGAGAGGGTGGATGTGTGTGAGGGTGTGTGACAACTGTGTGTGTGTGGAAATGTGTGTTAGAGTGTGTGAGGATGTGTGTGTAAGAGTGTGTATGTGGGTCTGTGAGACTGTGTGTGAGAGTAGGCAAGTGTGTGAGGATGTAAGAGAGATTATGTGTAAGTGAAAGTGTATGTGGGTGTGAGTATGTGAGGACATGCTTGAGGGTGAATGTAAGATATGTGAGTGTGTGAATGTGTGTCTTAGAGTGTATGTGTAGGTTGTGAGAGTGTAAATGAATATGTGTGTGCAAGGTGTGTGTGCAAGGGTGAGGATGTGTGTGTGTGTGAGGGTGTGAGTGTACATGAGGGTAATTATGTGTGAGTGTATGTGGGAGCATGTGTGAGTGTGTGAGGCTGAGTATGCGCATGAGAGAGTGTGTGTAAGGGTGTGTGTGAGAGAGTGTGGGGCTGGGAGGGACCATGACAGGAGACAGGTTGCTGGAGTGACCTTAGTTCTTTACCACAGATTATTGGTGGGAAGGGAAGGAGGGGGATAAGCAGCCTGGGGATGAGGAGGTTCCAGGGGTTTGTGGGAAAGGAACAGAGCCAAAAAGAGCCTGTTGTCCCAGAGACGGAAAACAACGTACAGACCTTAGACACTAATATTCATATAGAAGCTACAAGAATGTGACATTGAAGTCAGTTTGCAAAATCAGTTCTTTTGTGCAGATAAACATCTGTTCAGACCCTCCTGCTCCCAGACCACAGGTTCTTCTTAATCCTTGGAGGGGATTAACTCAGCAGACGCTCAAAACCTATTTTTTTAAAAACGTTCACATGTGGTATCTGCATTTCCTGCTTTCTCTCATATTTATTCATCTCAGGCGCATCCCACCTTTTCCTTGTCCTGGAGTTCTGTAAAACCCCCAAGCAAGGAGAAAGAATGGCTCATCCATTCAACAGACATTTCTGTCAGACTGTTCCTTGGGTGGGCTCCGGTTTTCTCCTTGGCACCTCCCCACCGTATAACATTTTTCCTTTCATCTTTCCCACCCTCTGGCTCCTCGGCCACAATGTAAGTTCCGTGAGGGCAGTTTTGTCCATAGCTTTCTGCTGCTACATCTCCACTGTCGTCAACAGTGGCCGAGGCAAACAGATGACCTGAAGCGTCTGTTCGGTCTCTGAGTAAATCTGATGAACGCCTAATAATGCCCGAGGCCCGACGCTAAAGGCTGGAGAGAGGAAAAGAAATGACACTTCTAGCCTTTCTTCAGTTCCCAGGTTGGTGGTAGAATCCGAGTTGTATGCAAAGGGCTAGAGAGCCCAGTTGACTGAGGCCTGGCAGATGTCCACGCCTGTGATGCCCGAGCTCGCCGCATGGGGAGGTGAGAAGGAAGCTGGGGCAGAGGAGCCCTGAAGTGAGTCAAGAAGCAAGTACCTTACTCGAGGCATCACAGAGAGGAGGAGGTTTTTGTGGGTCTTCAGGAAGAACTGAGTTTGTCGGTCATAAACGGGGCTAGCAAGCCCAGGAGCGAGGGAAGGGACGCCCCAGGACAGGGCGTGTGCGGTGTAAAGGTGCTGACGAACACACAGCTCGGCATGCCCAAGCCGCTGCAAGACCTAGCGTGCTCTATGCTGTGACTACAGCTCACAGAAGCGAGAAGGCCAGAGCAGCAGGACAGTGTGCCAGCTCAGGACTGGGGACTCTGTTCTGGAGCAGCCTGAGAGCTTTCATTGTGTTCTTTTGTTGTTGTTGTTTCTGTTGTTGTTGTTACTTAAGACGTCAGGCAGATTACCAATGGGCTCAAAATGGCAGCTGTGGCAAACTGAAGGGGAGCTGAGAAAGGAAAAGACTAGAAGCAGACGTGAGTTAGGAAGGTCCTGGACAGTTCTGGCAAGGCAGCGGAGGAGAGAAGTGGGTGGATTCAACACTTAGAAAACAGAAACGACTGAGCTGGGGATGGGGGCAAGTGAGAGATGACGAGGGAATGGGAGTCAGGAGGAATCTAAGCTTCCGGCTTGAACAGCTGGGTGAAGAGAGGCACCATTAACCCAGAGAAGAGAGAAAAATGGGAGTAAGGTTGAGAGGACATCATTGGAAATGAGGACACACCATTGAGGGACCTACTCAGGTCTTCAGGAAACTGTTCTTGTCCTTAGAGTCTGCAAATGCTTTAGGTCTGCCATCACCAGCAAACCGAACTACACAGAACATGATTTCATGCCTCAGTCATTGTTTCCTGCCTTGACATCAATCTGCCTTCCAATCTGTGCCACCCAATTTTCCCTCCTGTCCTGCTTTCCAAGCTTCCCTCTTCTTCCTGCCCATCCCGTGTACCCTTTCTACAGAGTCAGCCTTCGTGCTGTGTTTTTTTGCCTCCAAAGGAAACACAAGCACAGCCAAGGCACCAAGGAGAGACCCCTGATGTTTGCTGACTTGAGCAACATAGAACTTAAAGATCCCAAAGAGAGGAAACTTGTTGGTAGTGTTTATGGTGTCTAAAACTTTCTTAGCTTGATACCTGTTAAGGAAGTTTGGAAACACCAAAAAATAAAGAGAAATGAAAATGAAAGCAGGGGTTTTTTCTACTCCTGGGAGACCCTTCCCCTTCTCCATGCTTATTCATGTGATGACTGTCATTGGAACCAGCCTTCCAGGCAACTGGTAGACCCTGGCAGTTTAAAAAGCTTTGGCATGGATGGCAGAGAGACAAGATGGCATCACCCTCCAGCTTTAGTCAGGGACCTCTGGAAAGGGCAAGGAACAGCAAACTTTGAGACCAGGGGGATGGGTTTGGGAGGCAGGGGGAGCTTCCTGAAAGGTGGCCAGGCAGGCTTAGCCGTGGTAGCAGGGCACATGGCTCCTACCTATGTCAAGGAGGCTGAAACCAAGAGCAAGACTGTCTTTTCAGATGGTCCATTACTCAAGGATTACAATTTGTAAAATTAACTAGCCCCCTTATGAGAGGGACCAGATTGAAGACAACACGCTGGTTTGTTTTCCAGTTCTCTCTCACTACAAACAAGGCTCTCAAAATGCTTTGCAGAACTAAACCGTGAGTCATGCAGGAGAGTGCAGGGAAGTCCAGATGAAGGAGAGGCCACTGTAGCAAGTTCCCAAAAAGCCACAGTGGGGGTGCTCACTGGCAGGAGCCGAAGGGTACAAGTCTTGCCGCAGGAGTGGTGGAAGCATGCAGAAAACTGAGGAAAAGAAATCTGAAAACCGAAAAAACTGGAGTCGGGGTGGGGGGATCTGGCTATCAGAAACCCTTTGAGGGGCCAAGAACCTCATCCTCTGAACTGTGAAGTCTTCCCGTGACAGGTCCCGGCACGCGGTGCCTCGAAGGGTGTGGAGCGCTTGTGTCACAGGTCAAGTCATTCTCTGGCTCTCCCAGCCTTTCCTTCTGGCACCTCGATCATCAGCTCTTAGAGATGAGCAGTGATCTCGGTCTTCTGACCCAGCCGTCACAAAAGCAAATTCTAGGGGGCCCAGGTGGGTCATGTAAGTGAGTGTACCCAGCCAGGTGGAGGAAAAACCATCTGGAGCTCTCCGTAGATGGAAACACGCATACAGACAAACATTTCTCTACCCTCAGGAAATCTGCAGGGTAGGAGGATGAGAAAGGGCCCCTTGCACTGAGTCTCCGTGTCAGAAGACACTAGGGTGTGGTGGGAGAGGCAGCAAGCCAGATGGTCCCCTCTTTTTTTTTTTTTTTAAAGATTTTACTTATTTACTTGACAGACAGAGATCACAAGTAGGCAGAGAAGCAGGCAGAGAGAGAGAGGGGGAAGCAGGCTCCCTGCTGGGCAGAGAGCCTGATGTGGGGCTCGATCCCAGGACCCTGGGATCATGACCTGAGCGGAAGGCAGAGGCTTTAACCCACTGAGCCACCCAGCCGCCCTGGATGGTCCCTTCTAATGGTGCGGCCACTCTTCCTACAAGCCACTGAGTCCCCCATGGCTGCCATGGCGGATTTTCCAAAGAAGCTATACTAATTTTGACGTGATGTCTGCCAATTATTTTAAATATTCAGATTTTTAAAAGACACGACTGTATTCAACCCGCATGCAGTCTGTTCAAAATCTCTGGTTTTAAAGATGAGGAAATGGAGGCCCACGGAGAAGTGTCATGCCCCGCTACATTGTGAGCTGGGGACAAGTCTCCACCTGGAGCTTGCTCTCTGCACGCCCTGGCCTGCTCCACCGCCTATGTTCTGGGCTGCCTCAGCCTCCCCTCTGAGAAGCTGTTTCAGCCTGGCTGTTGGCAAGATCACCACAGCACTCTGCTCAGGAAGCATTCTGTGCCCCACATGTAATTCACCTGCCAAAAGAAAATAAGTCAAACACCTCACCCACTCCTTCAGGGCCTCTGTGCATGAAATGGAGGTCCCCCCAGATACGTGCATGTCCTAATAATCCCCGGAGCCTGTGGATGCTAGGAATGCCATCTCATCCGGAAAAAGCATCTTTATAGATATCATTAGGTTAAAAAAGTTGAGATGAGAGTGTTCTGGGTTATGCAGGTGGGCCCTAAACCTAATGACAAGTGTCCTTCCAAGCGGGAGGCAGAAGATCACACAGACATAAGAAGAGGCAGGGATTGGAGTGATGTGGCCAAAAATCAAAAAATACCAGCAGCCACCAGAAGCTGAATGAGCCAAGAAAGAATTTCCCCTAAGGCGCCCAGAGGTAGTATGGCCCTGCCAACACCTTGGTTTCAGACTCTGGCCTCCAGAACAGTGGGGGAATAAACTGTGTTGTTTTAAACAAGTTAGTCGGGACGCCTGGGTGGCTCAGTCGGTTAAGCCACTGCCTTCGGCTCAGGTCATGATCCCAGGGTCCTGGGATCGAGTCCTGCGTCGGGCTCCTTGTCCAGCGGGGAGCCTGCCTCTCTCTCTGCCTCTGCCTGCCACTCTGCCTGCTTGTGCTCTCTTTATGACAAATAAATAAATAAAATCTTTGAAAAAAAAAATAAACAAGTGGGGCACCTGGGTGGGTCAGTGGGTTAAGGCCTCTGCCTTTGGCTCAGGTCATGATCCCAGGGTCCTGGGATCGAGCCCCGCATCGGGCTCTCTGCGAATCAGCGAGCCTGCTTCCCCCTTTCTCTCTCTGCCTGCCTCTCTGCCCACTTGTGATGTCTGTCAAATAAATAAATAAAATCTTAAAAAAATAAACAAGTTAGTCTATGATAATTGGTTATGGCAGCCACAGGAAACAGAATCAGGATCCTTCCTTCTGCCAGGGTGTTGGCATGTCCAATGAGACATAATAGTAATGACTACCATTTGCTTCGCTAGACCAGGTCCACAGAGTTTCCCAGTCCTCCTACCTCTCTTTATCATGGTGTTATCTCTCCTGCTCTCTTTCCCACTTATTACAGAAACAGGGAAACTGAGGCACTGAGAAGTTACACAGCTCTGAAGCACTGGAGCCAAGATTTGAAGCCCGTGCTCATCACTCTCACCACCCTACGCCTGTGGGACTCCCTCTAGTAAGCCCTTGTAGCGAAACAGTGAACTTCATAGGTCCAGGTGGGACCCAATGGTGGGAGTTTCCACTGTGGGAGCCAATCAGGGGAGACTTTTTTTGGGGGGGCAGTGGATAACAGCCAGTTTTCTTAGATTTAATAATTTGTACACAATTATGACAATATTGGGTGCCTAAGTGGCTCAGCTGGTTAAGCATCTGCTTTCAGCTCAGGCTGTAATCCCAGGGTCCTGGGCTCCCTGCTCAGTGGGGAGTCTGTTTCTCCCTCTCTCTCTCTCTCTCTGCTCCCCTAGCATGTTCTCTCTCTCATGCCCACTCTCTCTCTCAAATGAATAAAATATTCTTAAAAATTATACCAATATTAAAGAAAGAGTTGTGTCTGGTGAATCGATCTGTAGTCAAATGCACATCACTTTCAAATGTAGTCTTTGCTAAACTGTACCATAGTTTGGCCCACCATGAGGAACACCCCAACTGTTCATGCAGGGGAACTTCAGTTTTTCAGGCCTTTGGGAACAACCACCACACACATATGTAAAAAGTCAGGAAAAAATGACTTCATACTCATAGAGCAGAGGCAAACCTTAGGTTGACCAAAAATGAAACAGGCTTTATTAGAGAAAAGGGGAGGTACTTGGTACTATATGATGTTTACATAACTAGAAATATTTTGAGGAGTAGATTATGATGCAGAGAATAAGACCTAATTGTGGATTTTAAATAGTAATCTTAACTACTTAGATAATTAATCTCTTGGAGCTTCAATTTAAAAGTCTGTAAAATGTAAGGCATAGAAATAAGATGACATATATGGACCAATATATGACACATATTTGGTTCTTGATAAATAATAGTTATTAAATTATCATTATGGTTGTTGCGAATTGTCCTTGAGTCATCCTGTTTTATTACACAAAATTTTAACCCAAATATTCTGTAAAAGGACATCACAAAATATCCAATCACCAGTTTAATCTCTTTCATCATTATATAAAAAAATTGCACTTCCATGCCAGTAATAAGCAGTCTTCCAAATTATCCTTTAAAATAGCTTGTTGTAAGTATACATAAATTTGTTCCATGTATAATATTCTTTCAATTGACTTAGAGATGTGAAGACAGACTTGTTACAGGGAAAAAATCTATACAGGCTGTATTCATACATCCATCAGATATTTATGGAAGACTGTCTCCAGAATCAATGCAAAGTACAGTAACTGCCCTAACAGCTATGGGTAAAATGTTGTAGGATTATAAACAGAAAAACACAGTGAAGTTTGTTAGTTAAAAAATTAAGTATAAATTCAAAAGAGGGAGAACTCCCTTCTAATACAATGTAGGTTTGGGGGAGAGGGGAAATAAATAATAGGAAGCATAGCACAGCATATGGAGAAGCTCTATGAAGCAAGTAGCTTTCTGGTTGAGTCTTAAAGGAAAAATCAGATTTTGACATTGGGGGGTGCAAAGGTTTTCTAGACAAAAAGATGGGAGATTGAAAATTTCCATGTGCCTGTGGGAAGCAGCAAGTGAGTCTGTTTTGATGGAGCAAAGGATATATAAAAATGAATATTTTATTTAACTTAAAGGTAGGTAATAGAGACCTCAAATATGACCTAAGCATTTCATATCTTATCTGTTAGTGGATGTCCTTAACATCGTTAGTAGAGGAGAGATGCAATCAGGAATGGGCATTCTGCAGCTTAGGTGTGTAGCCTGTGCTAGTGGGAATAAATTCAGAGAGACCAGTCAGGAGGCTAGGTGATAATCTAGGTGAAAGGGGAATCAATAAGCAACTAGTAGGGAGGGAGTATGATGGGAAGGGAGTAAAAGACAAAGAGGAGTTAGCTGAAGGACAATTATCTGATTGGATGTGATGGGCCAAGGTGGAGAAGGGGGGAGTCAGAGATGACTCAGAATTTTAGATCTAATGCCTACGAAAATCTCATAGTAACCCAAATAAGGAACATAGAAAAAGGGCAGACTTTCTGGAAAAAATGATATGCTTAATTTGAGATGCAAGGAGATACCCATCATGCAAATGAAAAACAAAAACAAAGAACAAAACAGCTTTATTTAGAAGATAGTTTGGCTCTGGAGATTGAGAAGAGATTCCTACATCAGGTAATGGTGGATAGTCTGGAGAAAGCTTCAGATTACTATAGGAGGGCATAAAGAGAAAGAAAAGAGGCAAGAATAGTCCCTTGAAGGCAGCATCTAATTTCATGGGTTTGGAGTAAAATGGCCTCTGAGAAGAACAGTCTGAGAGGTAGGAAGAAAATAAAACTGATCCCATGTCTCCAGAATGTTTGAAAAGCAAGAAGGTACAGGGGCGCCTGGGTGGATCAGTCATTAAGCATCTGCCTTTGGCTCAAGTCACGATCCTGGGGTCCTGGGATCAAGCCCAACATCAGGCTACCTGTTTGGTGGGAAGCCTGCTTCTCCCACTCCCAATCCCCCAGCTTGTATTCCCTCTCTCGCTGTCTCTCTGTCCAATAAATAAAATCTTAAAAAAAAAGAAAAAAGAAAATCAAGAGGGTACAGATACTTTATAGACTTTAGATCTTAGAGAAAGCTGTGTTTTGGGTTTTGTTTTGTTTTGTTTTGTTTTTTGCCAATGCAAGTTGTCTGGAACACCTAACCCCCTCCATCTAGCCAATTCCAATTCATCCATGAAGCTCAGTGTAAATGTTACCTCCTCTGTGAAGTCACCCTAAGCCATTTCCCAAGAAAAGATAGTCCTGTTCTCTCTCTGCTATAGGAATTCTCACTTTACATTACATTGCTTCTAGTCATTTGGTCACATGGTAGACATTCTTTAAATGCCTGATGATGGGTACGAAGGCTAGTATTGAAAGCATAAGAGAAGGGGCTAGTTTCACTCAGCAGGAATGATACTTTTCTTCTAAGATAGGACAGAAGAGAAGACCTCTAGGCTCAGTATCTACGATATATAGGCTTCTTAATGACTTCGAAATTGTTTGAGACCCAAAAATAAAAACAAAACAAAAAGTACCTCTAAATTTGAAAACAAAGGTGAAACACAGAAATAATAAATGTTTAAGCATCTACAAAAGTTGTTATATCAAATAGCAATAATTCAAGTCAAGCCTTCCATAATCGTGAATAAATGTGATTTAATGTGGGATGTGGGAGCATGAAATACATGTATAATATCCAAACAGGTTTAATATGATTTGAGATGATGCTTCCAATAGTATGTTTGCCCTGAACCTGGGAGGACCTTAAACCATCCTGAGAAAAGACCACCAGAGCAACTTTGAAATAGAAAGGAAGCAAGAGAGGGAGGAGTCAAGATGGCGGAGAAGTAGCAGGCTGAGACAACATCAGGTAGCAGGAGATCAGCTAGATAGCTTATCAAACCATTGCGAACACCTACAAATCCAACGGGAGATCAAAGAGAGGAAGAACAGCAATTCTGGAAACAGAAAATCGACCACTTTCTGGAAGGTAGGACCAGCAGAGAAGTGAATCGAAAGCGACGGGAGGATAGACCTCGGGGGAGGGGCCGGCTCCCGGCAAGCGGCGGAGCAACGAAGCACTAAATCGGGACTTTTAAAAGTCTGCTCCATTGAGGGACATCGCTCCAGAGGCTAAACCGGGGAGAAGCCCACACGGGGTCAGTGTGGCCCCAGGTCCCGCAGGGTCACAGAAGGATCGGGGGTGTCTGAGTGTCGCAGAGCTTGCAGGTATCGGAGAGGGAAGCTGGCTACAGAGACAGAGCCGAGGAGGGAGCTCTCAGCTCGGGGTTACCTTGAACCGGTCGCAGGCTGGGTGAGCTCGGAGTGCGGCCAGAGGCGAGGGAGATGGGAGTAGCCGGGGCTTTTCTCTGAGGAGTGGGGCCCCGAAATCTCAGCTCCTCCGGGCCGGAGACTGGGAGGCCGCCATTTTCATTCCCGTCCTCCGGAACTCTACGGAAAGCGTTCAGGAAACCAAAACTCCCGAAAGCGAAACCGAGCAGATTAATTAGCCCAGCCCCTGGTAAGGACGGTGCAGCGCTGCCTCGGGCAAAGACACTTGAGAATCACTACAACAGGCCCCTCCCCCAGAAGATCAAAAGAAATCCAGCCAAGACCAAGTTCACTTAACAAGGAGAGCAGCGGAACTCCAGAGGAGGAGAAAGCAAAGCGCGGAATTCATGGCTTTCTCCCCATGATTCTTTAGTCTTGCAATTAATTCAATTTTTTCTTTAAAGGGCATTTTCCTAGGGTCTTTGCCACCCTTTTAGTATTTTATTTGCTCCTTCATATACTCTTATCTGGAAAAAATGACAAGGTGGAAAAACTCACCACAAAAAAAAGAACAAGAGATAGTACCAAAGGCTAGGGACCTAATCAATACAGACATTGGGAATATGTCAGATCTAGACTTCAGAATGACAATTCTCAAGGTTCTAGCCGGGCTCGAAAAAGGCATGGAAGATATTAGAGAAACCCTCTCTGGAGATATAAAAGCCCTTTCTGGAGAAATAAAAGAACTAAAATCTAACCAAGTTGAAATTAAAAAAGCTATTAGTGAGGTGCAATAAAAAATGGAGCCTCTTACTGCTAGGATAAATGAGGCAGAAGAAAGAATTAGTGATATAGAAGACCAAATGACAGGGAATAAAGAAGCTGAACAAAAGAGGGACAAACAGCTACTGGACCATGAGGGGATAATTCGAGAGATAAGTGACACCATAAGACGAAACAACATTAGAATAATCGGGATTCCAGAAGAAGAAGAAAGAGAGAGGGGAGCAGAAGTTATATTGGAGAGAATTATTGGAGAGAATTTCCCTAATATGGCAAAGGGAACAAGCATCAAAATCCAGGAGGTGCAGAGAACCCCCCTCAGAATCAACAAGAATAGGTCCACACCTCGTCACCTAATAGTAAAATTTACAAGTCTTAGCAACAAAGAGAAAATCCTGAAAGCATCCCGGGAAAAGAAGTCTGTAACATACAATGGTAAAAATATTAGATTGGCAGCAGACTTATCCACAGAGCCCTGGCAGGCCAGAAAGAACTGGCATGATATATTCAGAGCACTGAATGAGAAAAACATGCAGCCAAGAATACTATATCCAGCTAGGCTATCATTGAAAATAGAAGGAGAGATAAAAAGCTTCCAGGAAAAACAAAAACTGAAAGCATTTGCAAACACCAAACCAGCTCTACAGGAAATATTGAAAGGGGTCCTCTAAGCAAAGAGAGAGCCTAAAAATAGTAGATCAGAAAGGAACAGAGACAATATATAGTAACAGTCACCTTACAGGCAATACAATGGCACTAAATTCATATCTCTCAATAGTTACCCTGAATGGTAATGGGCTAAATGCCCCAATCAAAAGTCACAGGGTATCAGAATGGATAAAAAAACAAAACCCATCAATATGTTGCCTATAAGAAACTCATTTTAGACCCGAAGACACCTCCAAATTTAAAGTGAGGGGGTGGAAAACAATTTACTACGCTAATGGACATCAGAAGAAAGCTGGGGTGGCAATCCTTATATCAGATCAATTAGATTTTAAGCCAAAGACTATAATAAGAGATGAGGAAGGACACTATATCATACTCAAAGGGTCCGTCCAACAAGAAGATCTAACAATTTTAAATATCTA
>PISX010022651.1:0-31293 GCA_004024625.1 Mellivora capensis
CCCTGGCCATGACCTTTTCTTGTTCTTTCTTTTGGGATGAATCCTTCATCTTGGCATTTTGTCCAAGTCTCTGTCTTCAGTATGTTAGGAAGGCCTGTTATGTTTCCCGTTCCTGAGAGTACTGTAATGGCTTTATTATGAAGAGGCCATATATCATCCAGGGCCTGGTGCCTCAGGCAGTGTCCCGTTGTGTGCTGCGTGCACCGTGCTGCTGTGTTTGGGCTGCTCTTTCCCTCAGGTCAGTCCTCTGCAGAGTTTCTCCTTGCCTGCAGTGGGTAGTGTTTGGACCTTGGCCAGAGTTTGGCGAGTTTTAACTAGATGTGCTCTGCTCTGCTTGTTAGAAGAGACCTGATGCGGTTTCCACTGGAGCTGAAGTTCTGCAGCACTGTATGGTCAGTGTATGCGGTTGGGGGCGGGTTGTGCTGGTCTTCGGTGGGGAGAGGCCACTACCTGGTTCTCAGGCACACTTGTGGTCCAACTTCTCTGTAAAAGTACTTGTCCTAAATTGATCCATGATTTTCTCTCTGCTAGGCCCAGTCACAGTTCCATAACACGGACTTCTGTACAGGTACATCCAAGGTCAGTCACACATCTCCAAAGCACTGTCGCTTCTGCTCTAGCTGACGCCTTCCACCTCAGGCCAGTAACAAGATGCTCTGTGGCTACTTCAATACCATATAGCAAACCCAGTACACAGTATTTCCGCAAAAGATTAACATTATATTGATGTTAAGTTAGTGCTATTCTTAGAAACTTAGAGATTAAATTTAAAGACTCTAGAACTTTGAATCCATGAAGCTGTTAACTTCCTTAGTGATCTGTTTAATCTCTCACATTCAATGGATAATCAGTTTATCAATTCTTGAGTCTATTTCTTAATTCATTCAACCAATACTAAATGCTTATATGGTAAAATGCTCCACACACAAAAATGAAATGCTGAAACCACAGCTTCCTTCTAAGTGCTCCTCTATCTTCATCTCCCCATTTCCCTTCTCCATTCAGTTGTTTCTTAGGATTACAATAACAATTATAATTCACTTCTTGGTCCTGCAAGTTAGACTTAGCTTCTACATAACTAAAGGAATTTACCCCTTTAGAACCTCTCGAATTCGAGCTGTGTTCTCAAACTGATGCTATTTCAAGAGGAAAAAGAATTTCTCAAAGCTCTAAGTGTCTGAGAAACAGCAAGTTGAACAATAACCGCAGGTTCCATCCAGAGTATTAGAAAAAGGCACAAACTTTGAATTAAAATGGCTTTAAGTCCTGGTTCTACCGCTTACTAGTACATGTAATGTTGTATTTCTCTACTGCGTCTTCATGTCACACTCAAGCTTCTAGATAATGTGAATACCTATCTCTCTAACTCTTAGTTTATCATGGGGCCTGGCACAAGAGTTTTAAAAGAGTGCTCAGTGAATGAAAGAAAGTTTTTCAAATTCACAAGTGAGCCTTTGAATCCACAGGGCAAAAACTGGCTTCAAGACCTTTCAAATCACAATTTACAGTATGAATTTTAACATTTTAAGCACATTGAAAAGACCTTCTAAAAAATTATACTATTAGAAAGAACATCTCATATAGACATGTATGTTCACAAATATACGTTAAAAGCAGCTCTGCTCAGTTTTGTACAAAATTAAGTAGAGTCCCAGCCTTTATGGCATGTCAACATCAGCAACCTCTGAAAGTTTCAATTCCTTCTGAAGGTCTAGGTAGGCAGAGCAGGACACTGTGCTGGCTGCCATTGAAATAAAAATGCTGTTCATCTTCTTGATACCACAGAAAGATTATGTCATTTTTCTCAAAGCCCTTCAATGATTCCCTACTGCATATAAAAACCAATATCCTCAGCCACAGGCAATGAATGGCAGCTCCAGACTATCTCTACAGGGCTGTCTCCCAAATTCATCAGAAGTTTGCTACTGCCCAGCACTTTCATTCTTTTATGCTATTCCCCCTTTCATCTCTATGTGCCAAAACCCCATCCATCAAAGACTAAATTCCCAGTGTGGTCTGCATAGACCCATCCTTTCCCACTTAATCTCATCTCTGAGCTCACTCCTTTCCACTTTTAGGTTAGCAGTCATAACTATTATTTTTGAAACTTGTTACTTGTGTTTGTCTGTCCTCCCACCCCCCATAGTATGAATTCCTAAAAGGCAAAAATCATGTCTTGTTCCTGTGAATTCCAGAGTCACAATGCCTTGCAACTAATAGATCTAAAACATGATATATTAGGACAGCAAAGCTACTCATCACAGGGAATAGAAATAGACAGGTTAAGCAATAAAATCAATTTTTAAAAACTCAATGTTCTTAAAAGCCAACAAGAAAACAAACAACCCAATTAAAAAATGGCCAAAGACCTTAGCAAACACTCACTAAGAGGATACACAGATAGCAAGTAAGCACATGAGAAGCTCCGTTTCATGTCATCAGAGAAATGCATTTCAAAGCAATGAGACACCACTGCACACCTTTTAGAACGGCCCAAATCCGGAACACGGACACCACCAAATGCCGGTGAGGAGGTGGAGCAACAGGAACTCTCCTTCACTGCTGGTGGGAATCCAAAATGGTACGGCCACTCTGGAAGATAGTTTGGCAGTCTCTTTCAGAACTAAACATATTTTTACCATACGATTCAGCAATTACACTCCTTGGTATTTACCCAAAGGAGCTGAAAACATGTCCACACAAAAAACTGCACATAGATGTTATCACAGCTTTTCCTCATAACCATTAAGATCTGT
This sequence comes from Mellivora capensis, assembly GCA_004024625.1. Taxonomy (NCBI): domain Eukaryota; kingdom Metazoa; phylum Chordata; class Mammalia; order Carnivora; family Mustelidae; genus Mellivora; species Mellivora capensis. The sequence goes on from PISX010022651.1 coordinate 2,757, forward strand.
AGACAACTAGTACGTCCTTTGTAGGTGAATGGCTAAATAAATGGTAGAATGTCTAGGCAATGTAATATTCACTCCGTTCTAAAAAGAAGTGAGCGACGGCCCCCTGGCTAGTTCAGACAAGAGAGCCTGTGACTCTTGATCTCAGGTTCCTGACACTGGGCAGAGAGATTACTTAAATAAACAGACAAAAACTTTAAAGAAGAAATGAACTATCACGCCATGAAAGGACATAGAGGAATCAGAATTATTACTAAGTGAATAAAGTCAATTTGAAAAGGTTACATACTGCATGATTCCAACTACACGACAATTCTGGAAAAAGCAAAACTATGGAGAAAGTAAAAAGACTAGTGGTTGCCAAGGTTTAGCAGTGAGTGAGGGATGCCTGGGCAGAGTACAGAGGATTTCTAGGGCCGTGAAAGTACTCTGATAACACTATAACGGTAGATACATGTCATTATACATCTGTCCAAACCCACAGAACGTACACCACCAAGACTGAACCCTAAACTGTGAACTCTGGTGATAATGATGTGTCCATGTAGGTTCAATAATTATAACAAATGTTCTGCTCTAGTGGGCAATGTTGATATGGGGGGAAGCTATGCCTGATTGGGAGCAGGGAGAGTGTGAATTACATTCTCTATACCTACCACTCAACTCTGCTGTGAGCCTAAAACAACCCTAAAAAATAAACTTATTAAAAAAGAAAAATCTCAATATTGGTCACAGAGTTTGGGGTCCAACTTATTTTTAAATATATATGATCTCAGTACTAAAATGCAAAATAAAATTCACAAAACTACTAGGAAAGATTTTAAATATTTTAAAACACAGAATACTACAAACCAGGGGTGCCTGGGTGGCTCTGCCAGGGTCCTGGGATCCAGCTAAGCATCTGGCTCTCTGCTCTGCAGGGAGCCTACTCCCCCCTCTCTCTGCCTGCCTCTCTGCCTACCTGTGATCTCTGTCAGTCAATTAAATAAATAAAATCTTAAAAAAAAAAAAAAAAGAATACCACAAATCAGTTCTGCGGGATACACACACAGCCTCAAAAGCAGCTGAATCCCACTACAGCAAAAAACTCTCATCTAGTTGTTCACTAATTATATTGTAACAACACTGAACAAACACTTCCACAGAACATTCTCTATGCATTTTTACTTTCTTTGTGACTCTTAAAAAGACAAATAATTACGATGTACGCGTAAGCTGTCAGTGGACTCAGAAGCTTCTAAACTTCTACTAACAAACTATTAAGTTAAACTTCTTTTAGTAGCGGCTCTTTCAAACTTACTTCCAACATTTATTAATCTCCAAGTACTTTTAAAACATTGTGCTGGTAAGGGAATTCTAGGGCACTAAGATGACCCACTTCCTGAGCTCAAAGAGTCTACCTTCCAGAAGGAGATACATATAATCAACCCTTAGAATATCAGATAAAAATAAATGCTACAACAGTGGTACAAATGGTGTGGAATAAAGAGAAATGGAAGAATGACTAGAAAACATGACATTGAAAGTGAGGAGGATTTGAAATTTCAGAACTTGAATAAAGCAGGGATGGCGCTCCAGGCTGAAGGCCATGAGCAAAAGAACACCGACATACATCTTCAAGAAAAATGGGCCCGGATATGGGGAGGATTCTGGAATAGGCAAAGCATAAATATGTGAGTAGTTGAGTCTGGAAAGCAGAAGAGACTTATCGTGGAAACTGCTGGCCTCACCTAAGAGAGTTAGACTTCACTCTGAAGAAAAATTAGGAGGTGCTGTAAATGTTCATGGTCAGGAGAAAAAGGAACAATGTTATGTTTCCTTTTAAATGAAGTTATGTCCATCCCCAAATTGCTACAGAAGAATCTTTTAAAAATCATTTAAAAATAATTTTGGCTGTTTTGCGACCTGGTGACGCTTTGCTAGGTTACTGAAAAACAGGATCAAAAATTACAGTAAAGGAGAGAATGCACACTTCCCAAAGCACTTAACACACTTGGAGCATCCCTCCAGCATTAACTTGAAACTGGGCTTGTCATTCCTGGTCTCCCACCCAGTCCGTCAAAGCTCACGAAAGGTTCTCAAAATCTACCGATTCTTTAGGATATTCTGAGAATAAACGGAAGTTTAAAGTTTCCAAGAGGCCTATATTTTACCCTAAAGGGCCCAGGTTCTTCCAAATACTTCTCAAACGGTATTTGAAAAAAGATTAACAGCGAGCACGGACCTCGTTGGCGCTGAGAATCAACTAACCTCCCCCACAGCCCAGCAGTCAACTAGTACCAAAAGTGATCGTCCTCAAGTTCGGGGGGCCAGGAAGACGATAGCCACCCCAAGACGTGCTGACCAAATCGCCGCACTCTCCACTCCCGCCCCGACCCCTCCCGCGGCCAGGACTCACCCGAGCCAGGCCCAGGAGCATGTGGAGCACACGGCGACGAAAGACCGGCTCCACGGCCCGGTAGGCTCGCTCGGGGCCAGGCCGACCAAGGTTTCCACCACTCCCGAGCACGGCGCCCAGGGCATTCCGCGGGCCCGGCCCCCCTGCGCGGCGTGCGGGCCCGGCCAGCGGCGCGGAAGGCGCAGGGGGTGGTTCCCGCAACGCCTCTCAGCCGCCATGTGCCGCCGGCCGGTGGTTATGTAACCCGCTGCCTGGGGGGGCCCCCCTCCCCCGGGCGCGCCGCCCCCGCCGCCAACCGCATTCCCCCGCCGCCGGCCCAGCGAGCCCGGCCGCCCGCCCCCGCGCCGCGCGCCCCGGCCCCACGCAGGGAGGCCCGCGGCCCTGCGGCCCAGGCCGCGCGGACCCGCCCTCGCGCGCCGGCCCGGCCCCTCCCGCCTTTTCCCTACCTGCGCAGGGCGGGCGGCCGACCGCCCCGGCCGCCGAGTGCAGGAGGGCGCAAGGCCGCGCGCGAGCTCCTCCCGCGCGGGTCCGTCACAGCATCTCCCGGGAGACACGGCCGCCTCAGGCAGGGCGCGCACGCCGCCGCACCTCCAGCCTCCGCCCGCGACCTCACCGGCCGCCGCAGACCCACAGCCCCTGAGGCGCCTCCGCCGGCTGCAGTCCGACGCGCGGATCCGCGACTCCGACGCCGCCCGCGCCGCCGTTCCGGGTCCTCCTCCCCACGACTCTGCCTTCCAAAGACTAGTGGCTCCGGGCCTGCTCTAAGCATTACCGCGGGCGAACCCACCAAGTCTTATAAGCCTGGGAGGGGTAGGGCTGGGTGGGGCGGAGCGCCGAGGGGCGGGCGCGGAGGGAGGGCAGCGACCGGAAAGGAGATCGCGGCGCGGAGACCTGAGTTCTCGCGAGTGTTCCGGCCCAGGAGCCGGCTCCGCGGGAATTTTCAAACTCTCGCAGAATAAGGTAGGGGAAGGGAAGGGAAGCCCGCCTGGCACCGCGGGTCATTTACATAAAACAGGATCTCCCCGCCTCCAGAGAGCTGCTGGGGGCGGAAGGAAACTACAAGTCCCGCGATGCCTTGCGCGCCACCCCGCTGCGGCGGCCCGGCACGCGTACGCGCGTGGAATCGGGAGTGGTAGTTTCTGGCCGGGGCCTCCGGGATCCGCGGGCGGGGCGAGGGTCCCCCTGTAGCGGGAGAGGGGCCGCCACGTTAGCGTGTATCCCTGGCGGATATAGCTGGCTGCGCTGGTCTGGCCTCTGCTGCCATGGCGGGCGCGTCTGCCCTCGGTGGTTTTCGTTCCTTGTGCTTGGACTCTTCGTGCCCAAGGTGGCAGTTTGGGGAAACCCTTTTCTGACTCTTACTTATTTTTAAATACCCGCGTTTGCTTTCGTGGCCACAGGTGTCACGCCGCCTGGTCTAATCTTCTTCCTCGTTTTACCCCGAGTTAGTTACCGTTTTGGTCGCTGTAGGGTTTCACTGCGGAATTTCTTTAATTTGTTGTTAATATCTTTGAAGCTAGTCCCAGCACCAAACGCGTTTCAAACACGGAGATGTCCACTATGTCCCTGATAGTAAATGCCAAATAAAAGGATTATAACGTGAGGTGGAGGGAAGATTGTGGCAGCCGCTTCTGCTATCAGGAAAGCTTGTCCTTTTCTGTTACCCTCTCCCATGTGTTTTTTGAGATAGGCTCCCTTTTAAAAATGTAATTTCTTTTTTCCTGTAATTTGTGTTTCTTTGTTGACAGCAACCTCTAAACGTAACAACGTATTTGTTTGCAAAGGTGTTGGGCTAACCTGGAGTTCAAAGGGGTTTTGGTTGTTTGTCTTAATTATTTTAAATAGACCTTTTCAAACAGAAATCCCTCTGGCAAATGTGCTGATTTCTGTCGTGCCCTTGCCCCGCATCGTACACTTAACTTTCTTTGGCACCATTTTGTGCTCAATCCAAGCGTACTGAACTTCTTGAGTTCTTAACTCTGGTATCCTGCTCCTGAAGCTGTGTGACATTAGGAAAATCAAGTGACCTCTCTGGGCTTCAATAATCTTTAGAGCAAGAGGGACTGGATTAGAGAATTGACTGATTCGTTCGTTAGACAGAGTTCTGTTAACTTTTGTCTAAGGGGCTGCCAGTTGTAAAATTCAAGTCTCTCTCCTCATACTTATACAGATTAATCAATCAGCTTTCCAAATCAGATTTTAATCTTTCCTTTCATCATTATCAGCAGAATGGTTTCTGTGTGGTTATCTATAATCTGGACCAATCCTACCTGTCCTATTTTATTTCCCCCTGTAGTTCTGAGGATCCTTTCTTAACTGTGATGAGGGAGTAAAAGGTAAACCAAGGGCAAAACCCGAGCTGACACCCCATGACCTCTCCCCAACTTAAGGTGGGATATTATATATATATAAATATATTAATATATATAATATATATATAATGTAAGGTGGGATATAATATATACATATCTGATATATATGGTATTCCTCAGGCACTAGTAACTGCCCAAGAACAAGGCAAAGGAAAAACAAATGGCCAACTAATAAAGGTCACTGTTATATAGGACTTGAAACTCCCCTATAGTTTGTAACGTCTTAATGATTTACAAGGAAAACACAGTCTTAATAATAGACCTCCAGAAACCTATAGACTCAATTTCCTGGAGCCCTAATGTCCCCTTCTCTTCCATCGGATAGGAAACTGTATGTGATTAGTCACTCTTCACAATCACAATGCAGGTCTTTATGCCCACAAGTCCTGTCCTCGCACTATAATAAAAACAACTTTTGTGCCCAAAACGTCTCAAGAATTCTTCCTTGACCGTTGCACTCGACGATCCCACATCAACTATCCTCCAAACATACTTCTGCCTTTCGCTGTCTCCCAGACTCTCCCGTTTTCTAAATCTCACTATCCCTCAGGTCTAGCTCAAGCCTCTTTTCTCTCCCAAATCTTCCCTTCAACTTTAGCCCTCATTCATTACTAAGAACTTGCCCTGAAATATGCTAAATCTATGATTCTATGTCTGTTACCCTGTTTGCCTCCGACTCCCTCCATCCCCTCCACCACCCCCATCACCTTGAGAGCAAACTACATCTCACATTTTTTTTAATGCTACCCTCAGAACTGCCAGTAGTTTATTTAAATTCCATTCAAAAAGTGAATTTTCACTTTAAAGCTCTCATTCAACACTTTTTCCTCTTTTTCAGTATTTAAGCATATGGTAAATTATTTGTTAGTTCCAAGAGATGTTAATAACTATTAAATGGGGGGAAAATCTAGGTTTGGCAGTTAAATGAGTTTGGGAAAAACTGATTAAATAAAATCAAATGTTTCTTTTATGTAATACTTCACAGCCTTTAATAGGGTTGGCAGTTCCCAAAGTTACTTGACAGTGGACTCCATTTATGCTCTTGGATTATCTGGCCTCATTGGTGTTCCCCAGAATGCACCTTGGTAAACTCGGCCTCAAAGCTTTCCCTTACTGGAGGAAGCATTTGTCAGTAAAAGAATATTGTCATCTGGAGTCAGAAGAACTTGGATTTTAGTCTTTTTCTCTACTTTCTGGCAACCTGACTTTAACTGAATTACTTCCCTCTCTGAACCTGTTCTCTCCTCTGGGAAGAAAGGAGAATGTTACTTACACACTTCCCTTGCTGGGCTCTTGCAAAGATTAAAGTGAAGTGTGTGCCCAGCTCAGAACATCATTCCCTTTTTACCTATATGGCCAGTAGGTTCTCAGAGGTTTTTTTGGTTACGGTTTTGGTTCTGGTAAAAAGACTACAGCGTGATCATGTCTCGTGGGGACCCTCGTGCTTTCATCTGGAATGTTTTATTTAAGAGGCAATGTTTCAAGACCATGCCAGCATCCTGGGAGCAAACAGACAACTATGTGATTTCACAGATCTTAGCTTCTCATTGACCTGCTGTGGTTTAGATCTTGTTTGTTTTTCAAAGAAATTGGTGGGGGCAGGGAACCTTCCTACTTTAACAACAAAACAACAAAGGGAGCTTGTCTGTCTCAAATAGAGGCAATCTTTTGTCTCAACAGTTACATTTTCATTATTCTTATAGAGATTATTGGCTAGAAGCAGTGCCCCACCCTTGACTTTCCCAATTGACAATTAGCTTGGTGAGGGAAGGGTCTTATTTTTCTTCTTCTCCGCTATGCGTCCAGAGATAGCATGATGCCAACATAAAAATTAGTGCTAAGATAATTGTTTAGTGAATTAGTGCATATGTGTGATTTTACCATTCAAAGCAAAATATGCAGTATTTGACTAAAAGGGAGCCTGGAGATATTTAGGCTCATTTTACAGATGGGGAAATGTCATTGTCAATGACATTTGTCATTGTCAAATGATTTTCCACAAATACTTTGGGGCGGATTTTATCTGTTCTCTTTTTTTTTTTTTTTAAGTTTTTTGTTGTTGTTGTTTTTAAGATTGTTTATTTATTTATTTATTTGACAGAGATCACAAGTAGGCAGAGAGGCAGGCAGAGAGAGAGAAGGAAGCAGGCTCCCTGCTGAGCAGAGCCTGATGGGGGGCTCGATCCCAGGTCCTGGGATCATGACCCGAGCTGAAGGCGGAGGCTTTAACCCACTGAGCCACTCAGGCGCCCCTATCTGTTCTCTTTAAAATATATATATAGACATTAAATCAAATCTACGGTTCAAGAGTCATCTGAGCCTACCAGGTGTCCCTATTTCTGTCATTATAGTCTTTATGCACTTGAAAGAAGGTTCTACATGAATGATATCCAAAAAGCCACATAGTTTCTTTTCCTCTGAACGTTGATGGTATTTATCATGAACACGGTAGCACAATGAATCTCTTCTTTAAAATTACTCCCATTTCCGCCTTTCCTTGTTGTTCACATCCTCTCCCAATGTTATTTCTTAAAATCTCTGTGTGTGTGTGTGTGTGTGTGTGTGTATGTTTAAAGATTTATTTATTGGAGAGAGAGAGAGAACATGCGTGTACACGAACTGGGGGAGGGGCAGAGGGAGAGGCGGAGCAGGGAGTCCAACCCAACCCTGGGCGAATCCCAGGATACTGGGATCATGACCAGAGCCGAAGGCAGACGCTTAAGGAAAGAGCCACCTAGGCGGCCCATCCCTTTTGCCTTTTTCTGATCTTTACTCCTTCTTGTGTCCTCTGTATGGTTTTTTAATAAACTTCAGGTAGATTTGTTGGATTTGATTAGAGAAGGGCGTAGGTGACACAGTATCCATTTTTCATGGTGAAATGTCTCTGAAAATCAAAACAAGGTGTTCACTAGAATGCCTAGGGGGAAAGCCAGCAATGGAATGTCCAGGATAAAATTCAGCATACCCTAGAACATTCCTCTCCTGAAAATAAGTTTAAGTGTAGAAGACCTATAGGGTTTAGAAGTGAATTATTTATTAGTGGGACACAGAATTCCTGTTTAGTAAAGAAAACAATATAGAACTTTAATAAAATCAAAATGACATCGTTAAGATGCTAAATCAGAACTCTCAAGTCGTATTTTTCAGTATAGTTTTGTTTCAGTCCCCTGTCATTCATTCATTACTTTGTCCATCCTTCAAATATTTATTGAATGTTTTCAGTAGGCTGGCCGTTACTCAAGGCACTGGGGCTACAGAGTCTGATAAGACCAGTATCTGTGACCTTCAGCAGCTCACTGAGGACAACATAATGAAAAGAAAATTAACTTTTATTTGAAATATTTCTTATAAAACCTCCTTTCTTTTTAAAAAAAAAAATATTTATTTGAGAGAGCGAGTGAGCACATGTGTGCGTGCAAGCAGGGGATGGGGCAGAAGGAAAGAAAGAATCCCAAGCAGACTCTGCTGAGCTCAGAGTCCAGTGGGAGGCTCAATCCCAGGACTCTGAGATCATGACCTGAGCTGAAATCAGTAGTCAGATGCTCAACTGACTGAGCCACCCAGGCATCCCTAAACCTTCCTTTGAAATCAAAGAGAGCTACAACTCTTTCTTGAATATCTTATTGGTAATTATAATGAACACTCAGTGTCCTAGTCAGTCATAGGAATATTCTACCTTCACCTTCCAGTTTTGGTCAAGCCATGTATTCAAAAGAATGGGTTGGGTCGCAGACTCATTTCTTACCCATTGGACAAAAGGCACTTTTAAGGAAGGCCTGCCACTTTTATGTTTTTGAATGATGGCTCTATAATCCCAGATTTCTTTTGTTTGTATGATTCTACTTTCTCTTATTTAAAGGGCCTAATTTTATTTTATTATTATTTTTTTAAAGTAGGTTCCATGGCCAGTATGGAGCCCAGTGCAGGGCTTGAACTCATGACCCTGAGATGAAGATCTGGGCTGAGATTAAGCGTTGGATGCCTCAATGACTGAGCCACCGAGTCACCCCTTAAAGGGTCTAATTTTGAAGTTAGAAAGCTACCCTTCATTATGTTGGCCACAGATTGTGGACATGAAAGTTTTTAATACACTTGGCAAATTTCAGGAATAAATATAATCCAGTGTTTCGATTAAAGTATGAATAACAAAACACCCCCTTGCTGCACATTGTTCCCACAGCATTTATGTTTTTGTGTGCTTAGGAGGTTTTTACATCCTCTGCACTACTGACTTCGGTGATCTCTTAATCCCAATCGGACAAACATATGTTGCCTCATCAATGGGGCAGCTTTTGGGAAACAGACACTTGACAGATACTTAGTAAATAAGGCTGGGGAGCTCGCTCCTCAACAGGGCTACAGTGGAAACTTTAACTTCGAAAAAGAAGAGGGAGGAGGGACACAGCAGAGCCATCATAGAAGAATTCCTGTCTGGGGCACCTGGGTGGCTCAGTTGGTTAAGTGACTGCCTTCGGCTCAGGTCATGATCCTGGAGTCCTGGGATCGAGTCCCACATTGGGCTCCTTGCTCGGCGGGGAGTCTGCTTCTCCCTCTGACCCTCTCCCCTCTCATGCTCTCTCACTCTCTCTCCTCTCTCAAGTAAATAAATAAAATCTTTTTTTAAAAAAAAAAAGAGAATTCCTGTCTTTTTGAGTTAGTGTTCAAAGATTAGAGAAGACAAGAGTCTCAGTGTAAAGATCTTGAAAATTTCTCCCCCCAAAATAAAAATAAAAATAAAGAATAAAGATCACACATGGGACGCCTGGGTGGCTCAGTTGGTTAAGCGGCTGCCTTCGGCTCAGGTCATGATCCCAGCGTCCTGGGATCGCGTCCCACATCGGGCTCCTTGCTTGGCAGGGAGCCTGCTTCTCCATCTGCCTCTATCTGCCACTCTGTCTGCCTGTGCTCTCTCTCTCTCTCTCTCCCTCTCTCTCTCTCCCTCTCTCTCTCTGACAAATAAATAAAAATTAAAAAAAAAAAGAATAAAGATCACAAAGGGGATGCCTAGGTGGCTCAGTTGAGTGTCCAACTCTTGATTTCAGCTCAGGTCATGCTCTCAGGGTCGTGAGATCAAGCCCTGCATGGGGCTCCACACTCAGCAAGGAATCTGCTTGAGATTCTCTGTCTCTCTCTCTGTCCCTCCTCCCACGCGTGCACTCTTCTATTTCTAAAATAAATAAATGAAATCTAAAAAAAAGTTAACAATAAAGATCATGAAGATTTCAAAGAGTCAAATACAGTCCCACTGATACTGTAATACTCGGGGAGAGTCATGGGGCAAAACTGTGAAAGACAAAGCAATGCATGAAAACCAACCTTGGCAGAGCTGGGTATGATTCCAGCTGATTTGGAAACCGTTTGTTATGTACAAGAAATCTCCATAAATCATTCAATGACAGTTGCAGGCGGGTCCTTAAGAACCTGGTGGCTTTGCTAATGGTACTTAACTAGAATTGTTTCTTTCCTTTGCTATTTTTGCTGTCAAACCTGCATATTGTCAGCCTCCTGGAGAAGAAGATCTCCAAACTGTGGCTCCCAACTTCAGGTGAGCCTTCGCGCCCCTTTCCTCCCCACCCCCAGACTCTGTTGGACTTTCTTAGGGCAGCTCACAGTCCACACCGAGGAGCTCCTTGGATACGGCTTGTACGGGAACACCCCACGGTTTCGGGATAAAGACTTATTTCGGGGCGCCTGGGCGGCTCAGTGGGTTAAAGCCTCTGCCTTCGGCTCAGGTCATGATCCTGGGGTCCTGGGATCGAGCCCCACATCCTGCTCTCTGCTCAGCAGGGAGCATGCTTCCTCCTCTCTCTCTCTCTGCCTGCCTCTCTGACTACTTTGATCTCTGCCTGTCAAATAAATAAATAAAAATCTTAAAAAAAAAAAGACTTATTTCAAGCAGGGAGGTCTTCCTAACCACTCGCATTTTGAATTCTTACTGTTCTGAGAAGTTTTAGATGACCAGAAGATGAGAGAAACATAAAACCGCACCATAGTTCCATAAATACAGATGTTTCTAGTTGCTTGTTTTAGCTCATTTTCTTTCCTCTAAGAGTGAGCAGCAGAAATGGCAAATACTTCCCCCCACCTACCGGTCCAGGCGTCATCCTCAGGTCCCTACTTCCAGGCCCCGGGACTCTCCTGACCCCCATTCCCCCTCATCCCTGCACTGACCACCTGGGTCACTTTTTAGCCTTCTGAAAACTTTGCTGAACTTCACTTGTTGCCAGGCATTTATATGGCCAACCATTGTGTTTGTCGTTGAAGGCTGGGAGGAAGAGCTTCGGGAGCGATGCATCTGGCTTGGCAGCCCCTCAGACCCCCTCAAGGTGAGGGCACCATGACCTTGGCTCCAGACTCTGCCTCGGAGGTCCAGAAACTGGGCCATCCCAAGACTCCAGGAGCTCATCTGTCTCAAGGAGACGGACTTGTAGGAACCACATTCATTAGAAGTTTATATATAAACCCAAATTCTAATTTATTGACTTAGAGTAGGGGATATGTCCTTGCTTCAACTAGGATCCCTGTAAGTCCTCTCCAGAACACCCCCTTTTCCGATGGTGAGGTACCCGGGAAATGGAATAATAAAAGATCGCTTGATGAACATGAAGTCAGAGTTTGAAGGGGGGAATTGTTTTGAGAGAGATTTCATCCAGGCCGGAGAAGCCCGATGACTCACAATGGCCTTACAACAGAGGACAGTCTGTGCTGGATAAACACGGCCAGCTCCAGGCCCCTGACTTCCTGTCCCAGGAGAAAAGGTTCACTGCTGCCAATGTGAGCGCAAGGTCAGTCCAGACAGGGCTCAGTACAACGGATGGGGGCTGTGCTGGCGAAATGACAACCAGCCTGGCTCCCTGAGTTTGCTTCCAGGTGCCTGCGAGGGATGTAGGGGTCGTTCTACTCTTCTCCGCCCACATGGATTCGTCCAGTCTCTTGACACTCCCACTGATGGTCAAGTCTATCCAAGATATGTGTGAATTTCTGTTTTTTTTTTTAAATGATTTTATTTATTTAACAGAAAGATCACAAGGAGGCAAAGAGGCAGGCAGAGAGAGGGGGAGAAAGCAGGCTCCCTGCTGAGCAGAGAGCCGACGTGAGGCTCGATCCCAGGACCCTGAGATCATGACCTGAGCCAAAACCAAGAGTCAGAAGCTCAACCGACCGTACCACCCAGGCGCCCCATACATGCTTCTGTAATTCTAACAGATCATTTATGAAAGGCCTTGTTCTTTCTGCCGTAATATACTTACTGTTAAATCATGGCAGGGAATGGGGGAGACAAAGCACGTTTTACAGGGTTGTTTGCTGGGGCCATAACCCCGATCCATGAATCCAGGGGAAGAGAGTTTGGTGCTGGGAGAGAGTACGGTCTGACCTGGGTTGGAATCCTGTCTCTACCACTCATTCCCTGTGAGACCCCGAGTGTTTTACCTGACCTTTCCAAGCCAGCGGGCCTCCAAGCGTGGTCTTCAAACAGCATAGACAGGTCTTCGAGGAACTCGATGCCGCCACCAGAATGGGAAATCATTCACTAAGTGCAGACACTTTGTCTCAAGAGGAAATTTCTCAGTGAAGAAAGCAGTGTGTTGATTTACCTTCCAGTCCTGTCGCCTTAGCAATAAAATTGGGAAATAATACCAACTAAGCAGAGCGCTATTATAGGGATAAGATTAGTGAGGACACAGGGCGCCTGGATGGCTCAGTGGGTTAAGGCTCTGCTTTCGGCCCAGGTCATGATCCCAGGGTCCTGGGATTGAGCCCCATATTGGGCTCTCTGCTCCGCGGGGAGCCTGCTTCCTCCTCTCTCTCTGCCTGCCTCTCTGCCTACTTGTGATCTCTGTCTGTCTACTGTGATCTCTCTCTGTCAAATAAATAAATAAAATCTTTAAAAAAAAATTAATGAGGACACATGATACATGCCAGGACTACAGTACATAATTGTCTCTTCTGTTATTTTGTTGTTATTGTTGCAGTTCAGCCCCGCACCAGCAGAGGAGTTTCCTAGCATTAGAGCTCAGCAACAGGCTCACTGAAGTGAAGAGAAGCGGGAGGCTGAGGGCTTACACCTGTCATTCATCCTGCAACTCAACAGCGCCAGCACACCTCTCTCAGCATGGACTTCTCATGTGGAAACTGGGGCAGGAATAGTGCCCCTGCTTGAGTCGCCACTGGGACTTAAAAGTATCCAGCCTATGTAAAACCATCAGGATGGTGCTGAACACATAGTCGGGTTCAATAAATGCTAGTTGTCTTCCCTCGTTTTGACCAGCTATGAGGATACTTTCAGGGATGGTAGCCTAATATTCAGGGAAACAACCATAGGCAAAAGTTTTCCAGGGGTGACAGTGACTCCAAAACGCAAAAAAAAAAAAAAATTAAAGTGAGGAATAAAAAGGAAGGACCCTGCTAGTAAGAATGAAAATAGAAATACCATAGTGTGCTATTTTTCTCTAACTTAATGCTATGAGATGCACGTGAACCTGAACTGTGGCTCAATACAGCCCTGTTGAAAGCATGGGACTAGTATCTCCTACAGAGCTCTCTCACATGAACTGTGGGCTGTGCTTTCTGACTGAGCTGGATGTCCTTATCCTTATGTGTTCCCAGAGTGACTGATCCTTCTCACCTCCCCCGCCTTCTTGATGTGGAGTGTGTGGTCGCTGTGACTGCTGATAGCTTGTCCACGTTGCAAAGTAATGGAAAAGACTAATTACTGTTCTATTGTATAACATAACCATCAGTCCGTAGTAACACTTGTGTATGTGTGTGTGTGTCTCTTTCTCCCTCTCTCTCTCTCTTTTTTTTCCAGAGAGAGAGAGAGAGAGAGAGCGCGCGCGAGCATGTGGAGGGGAAGGGGCAGGAGGAAAGGGAGAGACTCCCAAGCATGCTCCATCCTCAGCAAGGAACCAGAGGCGAGGCTCGATCCCATGACCCTGACATGGTGACCTGAGCTGAAATCCAGAGTCTGACGCTTAACTAACTGAGCCACCCACACTCCCCTTTCTAATGATTTTCTTAACATTTGCTTCTCTCTAGCTTTATTGTAAGAATACAGGATGAAATACCTATATAAAATATGTGTTAATCGACTGTTAGTGTCATTGGTAAGGCTTTGAAATAGAAGTCTCTTTGTAGGGACGCCTGGGTGGCTCAGTTGGTTAAGCAGCTGCCTTTCGCTCAGGTCATGATCCCAGTGTCCTGGGATTGAGTTCCACATTGGGCTCCTTGCTCAACAGGGAGCCTGCTTCACCCTCTGCCTCTGCCTGCCACTCTGTCTGCCTGTGCTCACTCGCTCTCTCTCCCTCTCTCTGACAAATAAATAAAAAAAAAAAAAAGAAGTCTATTTGTAGGTAAGTTTCGGGAGTCAAAAGTCACATGTGGGGACGCCTGGGTGGCTCAGTTGGTTAAGCAGGTGCCTTCGGCTCAGGTCATGATCCCAGCATCCTGGGATCGAGTCCCACATCGGGCTCCTTGCTCGGCAGGGAGCCTGCTTCTCCCTCTGCCTCTACCTGCCACTCTGTCTGCCTGTGCTCACTTGCTCTCTCTCCCTCTTTCTCTGACAAATAAATAAATTTTTAAAAAATTTAAAAAAATTAAAAAAAAAAGTTGCATGTGGATTCTCGACTATGTGAAAGGTCTGTGTTCCCAACTCATGTATTGTTCAAGAATCAGCTCTACTTGGAACCTAATAAGCACTCAGGAAATATTAGCTATTCCTATGATCTCTATACATTTAAGAAAATTAAGCAGATGCCTCTAGTTTCTTCAAATTCCACATTCCCTTGTTTACTACCAATCTATGTATATTTAGTAATAAACTGAGAGTTTGACCTTAATCATTCTCCTGTGACAGAAGGGTGTTACTCATATTGCAAGAAGATTGTGCTTTCCACACAATTAAAGTGTTGTCATACAGTCGGCCTCCCATGGAGGCACTAAGAAATTCTCAGTGTATGTGTGCATTCAGTCATGATGTCGGTCACTCTTGGCCCAGTCACTTGTTTGGGGAATAATTGTGTAGACTCTTGGTCTCTGTTTTGGGTTGAATTGTGTCCTCCCTAAAACATACGTTGACACAGATCAATGGAACAAGATAGAGAACCCAGACATAAACCCATGAGTATATGGTCAATTAATTTATGACAAATGAGGCAGGAACATACTTCAGGGAAAAAAGAGCCTCTTCAAGTAAATGGTGTTGGGAAACATGGGCAACCACCATGACCAAGAATGAAACTGGATTGCTTTCTTACACCACACACAACAAACTCAAAATAACTGAAGACCTAGCTGGGAGACCTGAAAACATGAGGCTCCTAAACCAAAACAGACATAATCTCTTGGACATCAGCCTTAGCAACATACTTAGGATATATGCCCTCAAGCAAAGGAAACAAAGCAAAAACAAACTGTGAGGGCTACCCTAAAGTAAAATGTTTTCTCATGTCAAAGGAAACCATCAACAAAATGAAAAGACAACTTATTGAGGAGGGAGGGAGGAGATATTTGCAAATGATTTCTGTGATAAGGGGTTAATATTCAATACATATAAAGAACTGACACAACTCACCACAAAAAAAACAAATAATTCAATCAAAAAATGTATACATGTATAGACATTTTTCCGAAGAAGACATCCATATGGCCAACGGACACATGGAAAGATGCTCATCATCAGGGAAACACAAATCAATGAGAGATCACCTCACACCTGTCAGAATGGCTAGTATCAAAAAGACACAAAATGACAAGTATTGGTGAGGATTTGGATAAAAAGTATAGGTGGAAATGGATATTGGTGCAACCCCGTGTGAAAAACAATATGGAGGGTCCTCAAAAAATTAAAAATAGAAATACCGTATGATCCAACAATTTCACTACTGAGTATTTACCCAGCAAAAATGAACACATTAATTTGAAAAGATATATGCAGCCTTCTCTTCATTGAAGCTTTATTTATAATAGCCAAGATTTGGAAGCAACTCAAGTGTCCATTGATACATGAATGGATAAAGATGTGATATACACGCACGCACTAGAATACGACTCATCCATAAAAAAGAATGAAATTTTGCCCTTTGCGACAACATGGTTGGACCTGAAGGGTATTATGCTAACCAAACTAGTTGCTCAGAGAAAGACAAATACCATATGATTTCACTTATATGTGGAACCTAAAAAACAAAACAAAGAGCAAACAAATGAAAAGAGAAACAGACTCATAAATACAGAGAACAGACTGGTGACCATCAGTGGACAGGGTTGGGGGGGATGGGCAAAATGGGTGAAGGGGATTAAAAGGTACAAACTTCCAGTTATAAAATAAGTCGGTCAGGGAGATGAAAGTACAGCATGGGGAGACCAGTCAGTAAGATTGCAATAACGTTGGATGGTGACAGAAGGGGACTCCACTGATTATGTGAGCACTGAGTAATGTATGGACTGTTGAATCGCTCTGTTGTACAAAAACCAATAAACATTGTATGTCAACTGTACTTAGATAGCAACAACAACAAAAAATTTAAAGCTATGGTGAAGTCCCAACCCCAGTATCTCAGAATGTGACCTCATTTGGAAATAGGGTGATTGCAGATGTGATTAGATCTGTCGTCATACTGGAGTAGGATGGCCCCTTAATGAACATGACTGGTGTCCTTTAAGAGACACAGACACAGAGGGAAGATGTCCCTGTGGAAGCAGAGATTGTACTGGTGCAGCCCCAAGCAAGGAACGCCCGAGGCCACTGGAAGCCAGAAGAGATGGGGAGGATCTCCCTAGAGAGGCTTTGGGGGAAGTGTGGCCCTGCTGACACCATGATTTTGGACTTCTGGCCTCCATGACAGTGAGAGAGCAAGTTTCAGTTTGCGGTCATTTGTTACAGCAGCCCTAGAAAACGAATCCAGGCTCCTCGACCAGAGAGTAGAACAGAGAGGCAAGTCCTGGGCCAATGGCAGAGAAGTGCCAGTCCTCAGCTGGAGGACTCCATATTGTCTGCAAAACCAGCTTCCATGAGACGGGTCCATGAGGTGGGGCTAGAAAGCGAGGAGGTGCTTGCAAGGTCGAGCCAACTCTTTGGGACTAGAGAGGGATAGAGTGAGATCCACAGGCCTTCTCAGAGAGGCTTTCCCTGATGCCCCCCACTAGGTGCGCCCCTTCCTCTCTCCCTCTTTCTCCCCTCACCTGCTGTGTCTTCCGGGCACCAGATGACACATGTTCACTTTACCTGTTTACTTTCTAACTTCCCAAGGACAATTTCCACCACAAGAATGGGGACCATTGGTAAAATTTATCAAGTATTCTCTCATGTCCCTTTACTTTGCACAAGTGATTGTTAAAAAAAATTTTTTTGCATGTGTCTCCCTATATTTTGCACAGTTTTTGTCCTTTTAATCAGTAAAGGGTATTAAAAACTACGAGTTTTAGGGGGCTGGTGGCGGGGACTGGAGTTTTCTCTCAAGTTTTGTTTACTGTTTGTGTCTCTGGTGTATACTCAATGCTCAAGGAATATTTCTGAATAAATGATGTTATGGTTTTTTAATTCTCTGTGATTCACCTTCCCCCCTCCCCCATACCATATTAAATAACTTCTCTTGGGAAAGTATTGCCTTTTTCAGCCATGCTGAAGAAAACCTAACAAAATGATCTGGCCAGGCCTGGGCCATACTAGAAGGGGCACGTCCCCACTACAATACTCCCCATTCCCAATAGCCAGATTCTACAGCACCCCTAGATCCTGGTTCAGTACTGGCTTTGGTCTACTCTAACAAGTGTTAACTTATCATTTACTCTAACATCAGGCCGCCTTTGGAGGGGAGCGTAAGAGAACACTGGCAGATTCCAGTAGATTTAAACCGGTTAATGTGACATTGCTAACTATTGTTCTATTCATTTGTGAATTCTGGAAGGTCATAAAAGTTGTAAATGGGGATCTAGCAGCTGATCATTTATTTTAAGAAAACCTGCAGAATACTCTCGGTAATAAAAAACAAAGAAACCCGAAACTCAGGGTAAGTGTAGCACGTGGGACTTTGCGGAGACCCTCAGGAGTCCCGAGAGGATAGCCAGTCGGCATTATCTGAAATTCTGAAGTCTTCCACTTTGCTACCCTTAGAACAACTGTTCCTAAAAACAGGGATGCAAGCCCACGAACGAACAAGTGTCTTCAATTTGTGCTCAGCTGGACAGACCCCGCCTTGCCAATCAGGCTAACCCTGAAGTCAAAGAAGGAACTTGTCCAGAATTTCCCTGAGAGCCAACTGCACAAAGAACTGTTGAAAAGGAGAATAAAATTCCCCAGGACCGGTGCACACTCCCCACCGCGTTGCCCAGCAGCTTAAAGCCAAAGGTGGATACACACAATGTCAGCTATTCCAGGGGAAAGGCTCCCAGATGATCTCAGGCTCAGCCTTGCCAGACAGGATCCCCCAGCCACTCATCACTGCCAGTGGCGTAAGACCAGTCTCCAGACTGGCCATTGGCGTCACACCGAGGTGGCCCTACCAGTTCAGCAATCATGGGACAGTCAGAAAAATGCGTGTAATGGAAGACGAGGAACACAGATCAAGACAACACAAGATTCCAACCGCCTTATCTAACCGCGGGGATTTCAGAACTGGGCTTCT
The DNA here is from genome assembly GCA_004024625.1 of Mellivora capensis. Taxonomy (NCBI): domain Eukaryota; kingdom Metazoa; phylum Chordata; class Mammalia; order Carnivora; family Mustelidae; genus Mellivora; species Mellivora capensis. The sequence goes on from PISX010022651.1 coordinate 21,143, forward strand.
GCACATGGAAGCCAAGTGCATCCAGAGCCATAAGTTCCAGGCGAATCCCTCTCCAAGGTTCTTGATGAGATCATCTGTCAGAGTGTGGAATCTGGATCAGATGATCCGTGAGCCTCACCATCTCTGTTGTGATATAGGTTTCTTGCTTTTTAAAGAGTTAGAAGGATGATAACCGAGAATGTGAAAACTGGCAGGGATGGTGGGACAAAATGCTAACACCTAATTTTATTTAATTAGAAGCAGAATCCCTTTATACAGCGTTTGACATGCTCCAAACTCCAAAATCGTCAATCTGTTCAGCACCGCTCATTTCCTCCTTGAGCTTGCCAAATGCCTACAAAGAACAGAATTGGTTTCATTTTAATCCAAATCCATTTCCTTTTGTATAAAACAAAATTTGCTTCAGTCCTTTGAGCTAATGTGACAAGTCCCTGTATTTATGTAGCACTGTCGACTTTCCCAAACTCAGCTCTTTTCTATTACCTGTCTGGAATATAAGCTCCTGAGGGCACTGTTGTGTCCTCGGGAGTGGCACCCGACACAAAGTAGGGGCCCTCCTGTGTTTCTGACCCATTAGCTCTATATTCGCTTTCACAGTGAGGGTTAGATGTTTCTGGTAGGTTGTTGTCCTCATGAAACAGTTTCACCTCAAGCCAATCCCTGTACATTTATCAGATTATATAGTTCACAAAGGTGACCTTTGAAACAAAGCGAGCTGCATTGACAAGCCCAATTTTGAAAAGTCTTGCTCTTTCTCCCATCAGAACGAAAGTTTGAGAAATTTCATGAAGAATTCATAATTGTTTATGTTTCTTTTTTAAAATGATTTGGTTTATTTATTTGAGAGAGAGAGAGAGAGAAAGAGTGAGAGCACCTGAGGAGGAGAGTCAGTGGGAGAAGCAGACTTCCGCTGAGCAGGGAGTCCGATGCAAGACCCCAGGATCGTGACCTGAGCGGAAGGCAGATGCTTAACCCACTGAGCCACCCAGATGCCCCATAATTGTTTACGTTTCCTATCAGAGTCACACATTTTGCCATGTCATTATTTAAAGAAACTTAGTCGTATTGTAATACTTCCTCTTTTCTGGCTAAAGAAATTGTAAACACATTAGCAAAAGGGGAACCAGGGTTCTATCTGAAACACTAATATATTTAGAGAGAACAACTCTGAAACCCTAAAATTTCTCAGTGGCCCAGATGCGTTTTGCTGTACATGAGCAAGGCAGTACGTTTACTGTTTTGTAAAAGATCAATCAATCTCATTCTCTCTCTCTCTCTCTCTCTCTCTGTCTCTTTCTGTCTATTGAGAGGGCTTTTTGCAGTGACTTGCTACTTTCTTCGATGCCATTTGTCATAAACATAAAAGCAAAGACAGGTTGGTAAGTGCAGAAACACAGAATAACACCCACGTTTCATATATATATGAAAACATATATCATATATATCATATATATATCTATATACATCCAGTATTCAAGGTACAATATATTCAGGGTACAATCTATTTCCATTTGGAGTATGAAAGCCATATAGGAACTGCTTGGCCATGTAGAACGAGCTCTTGTCTTCACATCTGTCCACTAACTCAGGTCAGTTCTCAATAGTCCAAGGAAGCTAACTCTTCCAAACAACAGTTTGAGTAGCTGCAGAAGGAAAGGATCTGTGGCGCTGTTTTGGGCACAAATGTTTTTATTTCCCTTATCATTTAAAAACATCATGAAGGTGAACCTCTTGGCTTGATCCACTTATTGAAACTCATAGTAGGGTCAGTTCATGTTCAAGAAAAGTTACCGACTTCAAACCCATGGGATAGAACTCTTACAGAGTATATATACTTAACTTGAAATTGCCATCTTTGACAGTATCATTAAAAAAGAAATTATATACGTTCTTCTAATTGGGCATAACCCTTTATTAGAACTTATCCATGGGCTAAACAGCACCAGCCTCTAATCTACGTATTCCAATAACATGACAATCTCATGTTGCTACCTATTGTTTTAGAAAAGCTTTTTAAATAAATGAATGCAAATATTCTACTGTCCTATAGTGCACGCCTTTCTATCCTAACCCCCATATCGCCCACCGCTTCCATTCCATAAAATGCAGGGTCATAGCTGTATAAGCTGCTTGAGTTCAAGGGAGTTGCTTTCAAAAGCTCTCTCCATACTCGTTGACAGGTTCTGCTTCTCTTTTCCAGACCCTCAGGGAATCTTTCCAGGATGCTTCCTTTCTACCCTGCTACTCACCCGCCCCCTCTACTAATTCTGCTTAGAGTCTCTTAGTTTCAGATCCAGCATTCACCCATCAGGCTAGTCTCTCTTCTAGAAAAAAGATGCTTCACACTCTCCTCTTGGGTTCTAGCCCTGGGCTCCTCATCCTGCAGCCTGGGGAGGACAGCTAGTCCCAGCCTTGGAGGGACATTCAGATGGCGTGGACTTGACCACCGTGACCATTGACTGCACGGTTGACCGGTCAACCTTGGCTACCAAAGCATCTTCTTCATGGCTCCCCTCACCACCGTTAACGGAACGATCGTCGTGGGAAGGCAGAGGGATAAGGTAGTCCCTTGAGGGCATATGTGCTGAGTTTAGTGTCCGGAACTGTGCTGTGCCCAAATACTTGTTGTCAAGGCAGATTTTGGTGGGATGATCCCTCCTGTGTACCTTTGTCCCCTTCGACAAATCTAAACTTCTCTTTAGGGAAACCCGGACATAATCTGCTTCTCCATTACTTCACAGGGCAGTCGGGGTGGGTGGGGAAACCACAAAACCCTAGTGGACAGACTGAAGCAATGTTTATATTATGGGCTTGGTCGTTCATGACGGAAGGGAAGCTGCGACGAAATGTCTTCAGGTCAGACTTCCTGCCACCAGCGGGGTGTCCCCCTGTGGTGAATACAAAGAATGGCTTGGCTGTCGAGCCCAGCGTCACAGGCCCTGGTGACCCGGGAGCAGGAGGACGATCGGTAATGCTGTGTGATGGCTTTACATCTGTATTAGGCCAACGGCACGACCACCCCTCAAGTGACTTGAGTTAGAAGTCCGGTGGTCATCCTAAACTCTTCCTCTGTCCCCCTCACACCAGTTTATTTACCGAGTCCTGAGGGCCTTGCTTCTTAAATACGATTGGAATCCATCCCTTTCTTTCAGTGCCTCTGCCCCTGATTCACTTCCGGAGTTAGGTCTGTATTGCTATGAACTCCCCGTCTTGGAACCGCTTTACCTGAGTCCCAGAGGTTTTGAACCATTGTGTTTTCATTTGATTTTTTATTTCTCCTTTGTTTCCTGGTTGACCTGTTCATTGTTTAGTAACATGTTATTTAACCTCCATGTATTTGTGCTCTTTCCAGATTTTTTTTTGGTGGTTGACTTCTAGTTTCATAGTATCATGGTCAGGAAAGGTGCATGGCATGATTTCCATCTTCTTGAATTCATTGAGGCTTGTTGTGTAGACTTAAATGTGATCTATTCTGGAGAATAATTCATGTGCACCTGAAAAGAATGTGTATTCTGCTGTTTTAGGCTGGAAAGTTCTGAAGATGTCTGTTAAGTTCATCTGTTCCACTGTGTCATTCAAAGTCAATGTTTCCTTGTTGATTTTCTGTTCAGATGGTCTGTCCATTGAGGAAAATGGGGTGTTAAAGTTCCCTACTATTATTGTATTTTTATTGTTGAGGTCCTTTATGCTTGTTATTAACTGTTTTATGTGCTTGGGTCCTCCCAAGTTGGGTGCATAAATATTTACAATTGTTGTATATTCTTGTTCTTGTTCTTCTTGTTCTTGTCCCCTCTGTGGTTATACAGTGTCCTTCTTTGTCTCTTGCCACAGTCTTTGTTTCAAAGTCTAGTTTGTCAAAGATAAATATTGCTACTCCAGCTTTCTTTTTTCTTTTTTTAAGATTCTATGTATTTATTCATTGTAGAGAGAGTGCATGCTGGAGTGGGAGGAGGAGCAGAAGGGGAAGGAGAAGGAGGGGGAAGAATCTCCGGCGGGTGCCACAGCCAGTGGGGAGCCTGTCATGAAGCTTAATCTCACGACCCCGAGTTCATGACCTGAGCTGAAACCAAGAACTGGACACTTAACTAATTGAGCCACCCAGCCACCCTTCCAGCTATCTTTTGACATCCTTTTGCGTGATAAAATGCTTCTCCATTCCCTCACTTTCAATCTCTATGTGTCTTTAGGTCTGAAATTAGGCTCCTATAGGCAGCCTAATAGAAGGGTCTTGTATTTTAATCTGTTCTAACACTCTATGTCTGTTGATTGGAGTGTTTAGTCCATTTTCATTCAAAGTAATAATCATTATTATCATTTTAAAGATTGTATTTATTTATTTGAGAGAGAGAGCAAGTGAGAGAGAGAGAACACAAACATGGGGAGGGGTGGAGAGAGAGAGAGGCAGACTCCCGGCTGAGCGGGGAGCTCAATGCAGGGCTCGATCCCAGGACCTGAGGATCGTGACCTGAGCTGAAGCAAGATACCTAACTGACTAAGCCACCCAGACATCCCGCCCCCATTATTATTTTTTAAGATTTTATTTTAAAGTAATCTGTACACCCAACATGGGCTCAAAATCACAACCCTGAGATCAAGAGTCACATGCTCTACTGACTGGTGCCCCCAAAGGTTTTTTTTTTCAAATTTTCACTTAAATTCTATTTAGTTAACATATAGTATAATATTTGTTTCAGGAGTAGAATTTGGTGATTCATCACCTCAGAGTAATTATTGATAGCCATGTATTTATTGTCATCTTATTACCTGCATTGTGTTTGTTTCTGAAGATTTTTTCTGATCATTTCTTGTCTTTCCTTCCTGGTTTCCTGGTTTTCTTTAGTAATATACTTGGATTTCTTTCACTTTATTACTTGCATATTTAGTAGTGGTTTTGATACATGGTTACCATTAGGCATATATACCATCTTCTGCAAATAACATCTGTATTAAGTTGATGGTTTAAATTTGAACCCATTCTTAATTCCTCTCCCCCGCCCCCCCATCCGGCAGGTTTTGGGTATAAGGTGTCATATTTTATATCCTTTTGTTTTGTGAGTTCCTTGACTAATTTTTTACTGATTTAGAGTATTGTTTCCTACCCTCACACTGTCATTTTTGGTCTTTTCTTCCCGCTCAAAGAGCCCTCTTTAATATTTCTTGTAGGGCTGGTTTAGTGGTGATGAACTGCTTTAATTTTTGTTTTGTTTTGCCTGGTAAACTAGCTCTCCTTCTAATCCTAGAGCCTTGCTAGATAGAGTATTCTTGTAGGTTCTTCCCATTCAGAATTTTGAACATAACATACCCTTCCCTTCTGGTGTTTCTGCTGAAAACTTGCTGATGGCCTGATGGGGTTTCCTTTGTAGGTAACTGTCTTCTTTTGTCTCACTGCTTTTAATATTTTTTCTTTATCACTATATTTTGCCATTTTAATTATACTATGTCTTGGCATTAGGGCACCTGGGTGGCTCAGTCAGTTAAGCTCAGGTCATGATCTCAGGGTTGTGAGATTGAGCCCCATGTTGGCTTCTGTGCTCAGCATGGAGTCTGTCTCTCCTTCTCTGCCCTGCCCTTCTCCCCACTCCCATGCTCTCTCGTTCTCTCTCTAAAATAGATAAATAAAATCATCAAAACCAAACATATACTATGTCTTGGTGTGTGGATCTGCTTTTACTGATTTTTGTTGGGGGTTCCTGGATCTGAATATCTGTTTCATTCCCAGAATAGGGAAGTTTTCAGTTGGTATTTCTTCAAATAAATTTTCTGCCCCCTTTTCTCTTTCTTCTCCTGCTGGGACTCCTATAATACAAATGTTATGTTTGATGGCCTCACTGAGCTCCCTAAATCTCTTCTTGTTTTTCATAATTCTTTTTTCTCTCTTTTGTTCAGCTAATTACTTTCCATTAATCTGTCTTCGGGGTCATTAACTTGTTCCTCTACTTCTTCCAGCTTGCTGTTCATTCCATCAAGTGTATTTCTCATTTCATTTGTTGAGAACTTTATCTCTGCTATGTTATTCCTTATCTCTGTGTTAAGGGCCTCACTCAGGTCTTCCACTCTTTTCTCAATTCCAGTGAGTATCCTTATGGTCATTGCTTTAAATTCTCCATCAGGCAGGGGCACCTTGGTGACTCAGTCAGTTAAGCATCTGACTCTTGGTTTCAGCTCAGGTCATGGTCTCAGGGTCATGAGATTGAGTCCCGTGTGGGGCTCCATGCTTAGCGAGGAGTTTGCTTGGGATTCTTTCCCTCTTCCTCTCCATCTGTCCCTTCCTGCTGCATTCTCTTTCTCTCTCAAATAAATAAATAAATAAATAAAATCCTTAAAAAAAAAATTCTCCATCAGCCATGTTACTTATATATGTTTCGCTTAGATCTCTGGTTGTAGCCTCATCCTGTTATTTCATTTGAGACAAATTCCTCTGTTTTCTCACTTTGTCTGTCTCTGTGCCTGTTTCTGTGTGTTAGGAAAGCTACATTTCCTGTTCCTGAGGGTAATGTCCTCCTGCCATGTAGTGTCCCCTACTCTCCAGGGTCTGCTGCTTCCAAGCCTGTCTCCAATATGTGCTAATGCTGTTGTATCTGGTCCCCTAGGTGTGCTCTGGTCTGTTTGTGAAATGAGACCTGTTGCTGCTGCCACCAGAACTGAGGCCTTGCAAAACTCCTGGGTAAGGAGATGCAGTGTTGGCAGGACTTTGGGCTGGTTTTCTGGGGGAGGGAGTCCTTTGCTCTGGGACTGAGGCAAACATGACTGAGAATGGTGCTTCCACCAGAGTGTCGGGGGAGCAGGGCTTGGGGCAAGCAAGGTAGGTAGCGAGTGTTGGAGCTACACTGGTTCCTGCAGGTGGCCCTGTGCTTTTGCTGAGGTATGGGGGAGAGAAATGGCACCAGCCAGTTCCTTTTTTCCCAGAGTGGTCTATCCATGCATGAATGCTGCCTCTCTTAGACATGCTCTGAGATGAGCAACTAAACCTCCCCACTGTGTGCCCCAGGTGCTTTTCAGATTTATGTCTGCTGGCTGTTTGCCTGCCTTCTCTTGGAGTATCCCCAGTGTCCCCTGAAATCTCCCTAAGCCAAGCTTCTGGCCTTTAAAACTCTAGGCTTTAAACCCTACTGGTTATGAGAACTCATGAAATTCAGCCTCTCTTGCTTTCCAAGCCAATTGCTGTTGTGGTTCATTTTCCCTGTGAGCTTCTCTGTGTTCTAGTTTGTCTCTTGCTCTTCTCTGAGATTGTGGCTCCCTCCCCACTGCAGAAGTCACGATCCACTTCTCTTCCAAACTAGGTCTCCATGCTTCCTACCTTCTTCAATATGACCTCTTTTCTACCTTTAGTTGTGGAGTTTATTCTGCCAGTCTTTAGATAAATCTCGGAGGTATTTAAGATTATTTGATAGTATCTAGTTGTATTTGTGGGACTAGGTGAGCCTAGGGGCCTCCTACTACACCACCATTTTCCCTGAAAAAGCCCGCCTCTGCCACTGATTGAATTCAGGTCCTCATCATTCATCACCTGCACTGTTGATCTTAGAATCTTGCCTCCTTGTGTCCAGAATCACCACCTCTAACTCAATATTTTCTACCAAATTACTACTAATATGCTCAGATTTCACTCCACACCTTGTCACCCATGCCAGCTTAGAACCTTTTAGCGACACCTGCTGCTTCAGACTGAAGTTCAAACATGCCAGCATGGCGAGGTGACCTGCTGCTTGGGCCCATTGCCACATGTCCCTCATTCTAGTCACATCCCCCTAATTTCAGTTTCCTGATCACATCACATATTCACCCCCTTCATTTACCTCCTGGTGGTGGTGGTGGTGGTAGTGGTGGTGGTAGTGGTGGTGGGAGTGGTGGTGGGAGGGGGCAGACAAGGAGCAAGGCATGTAACAAACAAGAAGGGGTGGGTGTCCTGGACAGAAACGCAGCAGGGGAGCAGGACCGGGAGTGCCCCAGAGGCTGTGGAGGCCATTCTAGTTTTTGACAGAGTCGTCAGGGAGGGCCTCACGGAGAAGGGACATTTGAACAAAGACAAGGAAGGGAAGGAGTCAGCTGAGTGAGTGTCTGGAGGTAAATCATTCAGGGAAGAGTGTAGAACAAGGGCAAAGTCCCTGAGGCCAAATCTCCTAGAAGGAGGCCAGCATGGACTGAGCAGCATGGGTAAGGGGGAGAATGGCAAAAGTCAAAGCGAGAGACTGAGGGGACCTTGTGAAGCTTTATTCCCTATGAGACAAGGAGCTGCTGGCAGGTAGAGCCCAGGAATTCCATGTTGCAAGGATCACGCTGGCTGCTGGGTGGTGAGGCAGGGATGGATGGGGCGAGCACCAGGGCAGCTATGGTGGGGCTGGTGAGGCTGGTTGGGCTCTGGAGGTAGTGTAGAGGCGGGTCTCATGGATTTGCCAAAGGGTCGGATGTGGGGTGCAAGGAAAAGAAAGATGACAAGCATGGTGTCCAGGAAGACTTGGACGAGCAGGTTTGGGGGCATAAGATCAGGAGTTCCCATCTGGACTTGGGAAGTTGGGGATTCTTGAACACTCCAGCATGTTCTCCTGCGAGCCTTCCCCCATCTCTCCCATCACTCAGAAGACGCACTCTGTTTCTCCCATAACTCCAGGGAGTGTTTTGCTGTCAGGGCCCTTGGCACAGGGAACAAGCCTTGGAACACAGATGTTTTAGATTAAGCATGTGTTGACTCAGACTAGAAAGCAAACCTGAAACTTCTGTTCTGGCAGCAAAGGAGTCACTGAAATGGAGCTTGCTCCCTTCTGGCATAAACAACTGAAGACTGGTCAAAATATATGAAATGACGGGTGCTTGGATACTGGGACACTCGGCTTTTGGGGCATTTGGCCATGTAGCCTGTGGTCCTTGAGGCAAGGGAAACAAATAAGGTGAGCCCTGAATCACCCCAGCTTTCTGCCTTGAAAGCAATTTTGACACTGCTGGGCAGGGAATGGGAACCCATGCAGAACCCAAGCAGATCTTGCTGAATTGAAGAAACAAAGCCTTGGGGGGGGGGGGGTTGCGCGGTTGGGGAGGGGCACTGAGGTGATTTGCAGTTTGTGGGGCAGAAGGTAGAGGAGGAAGAAGCTAGGCAAGGAAAGTGCTCCAGAAACGGTGGTTCCCTAGAGACTTTGCATGGAGACCAATCTGGGCATGAATAGGGCAAAACACCCTGGGGCCTGGAAAGAACAATGGGTGGGATTCTACAGGCTAACCATTCGAGAGCTCAGGCAGGGCTGGGAGACTGAGTTCCTGCCTTGAACAGTGGAGGGCCCCGTTGAACACCCAGCTTACTGAGTAAAGACCCCAGAAGGGTCACTGCCTCAATAGGAGGGCTGAGTTAGCCTGACAGGAAAGGCTTAATACAAACAAACAATCATCAACCCCATCTGCAAATAACTGCCCAACAAAACACACTTTAATACTCCACATAAGGAGATGATAACAACATTACAGTCACAATGCCAGGAATTTAAAAGAGCCCCAAACCCATGAAATATTTAAGATTGTATCCAGCGTGTGTAGGAACTGGCTCAAATTTTCTCATCTCTCCTGAACCACTTAGAGACCTCACGTTGATTGCTTGAAATTGATCATGGTGTGCCTATTTTACACACAGAAATTGGCACAGAACAAATTGGGGTTTTATGACACCCACCCAAAAGTTGCTTTGCTTGTGCACCACTGGATAAATATAACAAAATATGGGATGACCTCCATAATAAAACATTGCCAGAGAAGTTAAAGGAGACCTAAATAAATGGAGAGAAAGAGAATTTGGTCCTGGGTTGGAAGATTCTGTGTTGTTTGGATGTCCATTCCTCCCACATGACCCTAGAGATTCAGTGGAATCTTGATAAAAATCCCAACAGAGAGGCTGATATCAACATATGTGGAGGAGACCCAAAGTTCCAGAATAAGTTGAAAGTTGAAAAAGAAGAAATGAAAAAAAATTTTTAAAAGGGGGGGCACCTGGGTGGCTCAGTGGGTTAAGCCTCTGCCTTTGGCTTGGGTCATGGTCTCAGAGTCCTGGGATCGAGCCCTGCATCGGTTCTCTGCTCAGTGGGGAGCCTTCTTCCCTCTCTCTCTGCCTACTTAAGATCTCTGTCTGTCAGATAAATAAATAAAATCTTAAAAAAAAAAAAAAAGAAAAG
>PISX010022652.1:0-31200 GCA_004024625.1 Mellivora capensis
CTTTGCTACGCCTCAAAGCCACAGCTGTTTTTTGGTGGCACTGAGCTACAATTACCGCTTTTCCAGGTTCCAGAAACATCTCTCTCCTCTTGCCCCATCAGGCCTAGTCATGGGTCTCCATTGTTGCTACTGCTGGGCTACCACACCATACATTCCCCGTGTGGGGCCCAGGAATCCTGAGCTGGGAAGTTCCAGGAAACCCCCTAATTCTCAGCAGGACTGGCCTTCAGAGAGCTTCAGAGCACATGCCACAAGAGCTTTGGGAGGCTACCGCATCTCTGTTCAGCTCCTTGACTTTAATTCTTTTAATCAGTGATTGGCTATTTCCATCTCTGAAAACAAATACTGTTAATTCTTCATTTTCTAGTTTTAGGTACTTCATCTCTCTTCTACCTACTCCTTCTACAATTACCACTGTGTGTGTATGTGCACACACACACACACACATTTCCCACTTCCTATCTTCCCAACTGTGATGATTAATTTGATGTGTCAACTTGGCTAGGTCATGGTACCCAGATAATTTGGTCAAACATCATCTAGATGTTCTTGTGAGGGTATTTTATAGATAAGATTAATATGTAAATTAGTAGACTTTGTGTAAAACAGATTACTCTCCATAATGAGAGAGGGGCTCATCTAAACAGTTGAAGGCCTTAGGGGAAAAAAATCAAGGTTCCCCCAAGGAGGGAGGAATTCTGCCTCCAGATCCTGCCTCAAGGTTAGAACTACAATATCAACTCTTCCCTGGGTCTCCAGCCTGCTGGCATATCCTGATGATTTTGGATTTACCAGCCTCCACAATCACATGAGCTAATTCCTTAAAATAAAAGTTTCTCTTTCTCTCTCAATAGATAAATATTTTATATACACACATACTTATCTCCTAGGTATGTATATATATACACATCTTCTGTTGGTTCTACTTCTCCAGAGAACTCTTAATACATCTATATACTCCTATCATAATTTTGATGAGATCAGTGATTATTATTTTAAATATATATAAACTATTAACAGATAAGCCACATAATGTGATCAAATTTTTAAAAAAAGATTTTATTTATTTATTTGACAGACAGAGATCACAAGCAGACAGAGAGAGGGGGAAAGCAGGCTGATGCAGGGCTAAGTTCCAGGATCCCGGGATCACGACCTGAGCTGAAGGCAGAGGCTTTAACCCACTGAGCCACCCAGGGGACCCTGATGTGATCAGTTTTGTGTAACATGTTCTCCTGGCATTAACAGTTACCTTAGTTTTCCATGCATTTATTACTAAATCATAACTGGTTTCTTTCCAGTTCTGTAAATCTCCCCTTGACACATTGAAACACACGGTTTTGTTTCTTTGTTTCTTTTTTTAAACCTTTTTTTTTAAAAAGATCTTATTTATTCATTTGACAGAGATCACAAGTAGGCAGAGAGAGAGGAAGGGAAGCAGGCTCCCCGCTGAGCAGAGAGATTCGGGGCTCCATCCCAGGACCCTGAGATCATGACCTGAGCCGAAGGCAGAGGCTTAACAGCTGAGCCGCCCAGGTGCCCCTCCCTGAGTATTTCTGCTTGTTACTTTTCCTTTTAAACTTTAAAATTATATTGTCCAGTTTGAATTCTAAAATACGTGTCGATATTCTTAATGAAAACCATGTTAACTTCAGACAGCAAATTAAGGAGAGATGTTACCTTTGTGACATTGAGTCTCCCAGCCAAGAACTGTTATGCCCGAGTTTTCGTGTCCGAGAGACCACCAAGGAGCCAAGCACCGATGCAATCACACGAGGGTTTATTTGACAAGCTTAAGCTTGGGCCCAAGTACACCCGACGCAGCAGAGTAGGGACTTGGACCCCGAACCAGATTACAGTCAGAGTTTTTAAAGGCAGAGCAGGGGTGGCAGTAGGTGGTTGGGCCACAGCTGCCAGCCCTATGTTCTTGTGATTTATTACTGTGTTGAGCTATCCTGTTTCTGACATGGTTTACTACAACGTCAAGCTATCCTACTCCTGACATGAGTTATCACCTCGTTAAGCTATTCTATTCCTAATTGGGTTTTGGTACGGCATGTTATTTTCAAGACCTTTGGTCAGTCTTCCTGGAGCCAGGGGTCATTTACTGGTCACGGAGACCTAAGATGGCTGCCAGGGCCAAGATGGCTGTACTTATGTCAAGGCTAAACTTAAAGTGGGTACAGTCTTGTTTTTCTTGGCCTCCACGGAACATAGTGATGAAGTTCTAGAACCTAGGTGAGGTTCGGTGGGGTGAGGTCCAGAGCCAATGACCAAGAAAGAATTCTTGAGACATCTTTGGTGCAAAATGGTGATTTATTAAAGCACGGGGACAGGACCCGTGGGCAGAAAGAGCTGCTGCCCTACTATCCTAAGGAGTGGCTGATTATATACACAGGAGTTGGGTAGGTGAGGACAAAGGGGGTGTTCAGAAGGGCTATCAGGGTAAAGAAGACTCTCAGGATATTGAAGGCCTGGTTATTATCAAGCCAAGGCCGTTTCCCCCTCTAATGAGGCACCAACATGAAGACAATTGGGAGTTTCCTGGTGGAATGTCACATTCCTCCTATCAAGCGTCCTTGTTAGTGAGATTTAGGTTTAGAAGAAATTTAACTTTATTTACATTTCCTGCTACCTCAGCCTCCTTCAGTTTTATAGAGGGGAGGGTGATGTTAGGGCTTGAGGAACTGAGTTATGTGTCTCTGGAAATTGGGCTATTGATAAGATAACTTCTTTGTTCTAAATCTCTAGGATATTTATAAACCAAGGGAGACTCCTGACTTGCAGGATTGTGATCTCTGCAAGTTAACTATTTGTTTTTCTTTTAGGGCAGCCAGGGGTGCCTGAGGAATGTCACACATACTACCGAGGGGGGAGCAGGTGGAGAGGGGGTGCAAGGTGCCAGCTTTTGCTTTGTCCTCAGCCAGCCTCCTGCTCCCTCATCAATAGTATACCTTGGTTGACAGGGAAGGAGGTCTGATGCAGTGGTTCCTGAACTTGACCATTTACCTAAATCACCTACAGAGCTTAAGTCACAGGTTTCTGGGCCAGCACATGGTTTCTGATTCCGCAGGTCTGAGGTGGGCTTGAGACTCTGCATATCTCACAAGTTTCCAGGTGAAGCTGATGGTTGTCCTGGCACTACGCTTTGAGAAGAACTGGCCTAATGTATTGATCATTTCGGAGAGGCTTGGTGGGAGGCTGAAGCATATTTACAAACTTAAAAAAAAAAAAAAAGGACTGTTAAAGGATCCTTAGGGAAGGGAGGCGGACGACTTCCATGAGGAGTTAAGTGTCCTCGCCCTTGAGGAGAAGCCTCTAGACTTGTGCCAAACTTGGCTGCCACTCGCCTTGAAAAACGAATTAAGCCAGACCACCCATACCAACACTGAAAGGAGACTTGGACGGGACAAATAATAGCGCAAATAAGTTCAGGCTTTCCCCAGCAGAATCAAGTTCTCCAGTGGATCAGTAACTACCTCAAAGCCGATGGGCTCAACGCAACAGGCCGCCCCCACTCCGCCCCACGCATCCGGCGGAGCGCGGCGGGGACTCCCCGCCTGCAAGCTCACGCCTGTGCCCCGGCCACGCCCCGCCCACGCCTGCCCTTCTGTGGCTCTTCACAGTCCCTCTTCCGCCTCCCCAGATCCTTTTCCAGGGCACTCTCCTTTCCACCCCCCCTCCGGGATCTTAGTAAATGAGTTGTGTTTTACAGCCCTTTGCGGCTGATGAACGGTTCAAAACCTGAAAAGCAAAAACAGATGCTCCTTGGCACCTAGCGAAGAACATTTTAACTTAGCTAAGAAGGTCCTTCAAAAAACCCCACCAAGCAGAAGAGAGTGTTTCCATCCGGTCCCGTCTGGTCCTAAGGCGTCTTCTCGGTGGAGAAGAGTCGCGGTAGGGCGGAGGGGGGCCCCGCGGGTCAGGACTCGGAGCTGCCGCGGCTAGTGTCACCCCCCCCCACCCCCAAGCTCCTCCCGTCCCTCAGTGGTAGGTCAGGGACCCTTGGTCTCAAAGACCAGGGTCCCCGGTTCGGATTAATTTGTGTTCAATTTGGAGCGAATAGAAGATAGTTGTTTCCGAAGTTTAAAACAAAAGTGGCTGCAATGGCTAATTATAAATTCACAATTGTTGGTTGCCGATAGAAGATTTAATAGAAACTCAGGAGAAAAATATTTGTGCGCCCAACGTGGGGCTCGAACCCACGACCCTGAGATTAAGAGTCTCATGCTCTACCGACTGAGCTAGCCGGGCGCTGGCAACCCGAGCCTTCTCTGGGCAGTATCATTTCTTTCAAGAGACAGACTGTATAGTCTAGATATACACTAGTGACAGTGAAAGAGATCCCAGGACTGTGAACATAATAGTAGCTTTTTACTACTACGACCGGGGCTCCGAGAGAGTGGCGAGGACTGCGTGGGGCCAGGCAACCTCCCAGAGAGCGGGGAATCCGGAGTCCTAAAACCTCCATGTTTCCGCAAAGTCCGCGTGGATCGGGTCATATTGATAGCCCGGTGTATGGCTTGCGGACTGCTGAGGAGGAGACTAAAGAGCGCGAGGGAACCCGGATGAGAGTCGCAGACAGCCGGGGGAGCAGGTGGGGGCCTGGGGACTTGCTCTCCCGGGACCTTGGTGCTCCAGCCCCTGCTTCCTTCTTTTCCTGAAGGCAGAGGTTACCCACTGAACCACCCAGGCACCCCATGCTTCCTTCTTTTCCTAAACCGTGACGACCACGGTGGTGGGAGGAAGCGGGACTAAGAGACGTGTCACAGGGGGCACGAATTTGTTTTTAAATACTAAAATTTTGTGTGGTTTAAGTAAAAGACCCTATTCGTTACGCGTAAACTTCCTAGCGAGATTTCAAGTCAGGTGAGAGTCAGAGCCCTAGGGGTTACTCCACTCTTCCAACTTTCATTTCTCCAATGTACGGTGGAGTTCCAGGGGCGGTGAGTTCCAGAGTCAGAAGCAAAGGGTTCTCACCTTTGCAGCCTTGGTGGCAGCTCCTAGACTCCCCAGACCGCCCTGAAGTGCGCGCATGCCAGAGCCGCTTAGGTTGTTTGCTTTAGGGGGGCGAGCGGGGGAAGGAGCTGAACAGAAGCAGTTCACCCAATTTGTGGACAGCACTTCTGCGAGGAGCTTGGAACGAAGAGAGAATTAAACTTTTTTCGAGCCCTTTAAAAGACTATATATTAATAAAAATTTAAAAAAAAAAAAACAACAACAAAAAACAAGCCACCCCAGGTATCGTATGCCGTGACTCGGATTCGAACCGAGGTTGCTGCGGCCACAACGCAGAGTACTAACCACTATACGATCACGGCGCGCCACCTGCCAGGCGACGTAGTATGTCTTTATTTTGTGCCTTTTGGAATAGGCATACGTATCCTGCCTGTGCTGCCGTTTTATTCCTCCCGTTCAAGTGATCTGCAGCAATCAAAACACCAAACAAACATTTCCACTCCACAACCTCGAAGTCTTGACCCCTGAATCTGGTTCTGGGCTAAATCCCGCCTGCAGGCTCCAGCATCGCCCGCCGGCTGGGCAGTGGGCTGCGGCCGGGGACCATCGCGGATCGCTCCTCCTCATGCCGCTTCTCTCCCTTCCATTTCCAGCTTGTACCCTGGAGTTGAGGTTTCTGTCCTTGGAGCGGTGGAACCCGAATAGAAGCGGAGCTGGTCGAGGGCCCTCCTTTTCGTTTCTTCTTGCTACACGCCGTTCCCAGTGACAGGGGGCTCTCCCGGAACTGCAGGATTTGTACCGACTTCTTTATTCTGATTCCTCAGTAAACCGGAACAGCATCCGAGGATTTAGAAAATCAAATCCGAGCAGCCTGTATTTCATACACTTCCCTAAAGACCCCAAAAGGATAGTTACATACCGGTGCGAGGCCAGCGGCCGAACCCAGCACACTGGCTTGGCTCAGGGTTGCAGCTACAAAAACCCCAGAGGGTCTCTTTTAAGATAGATTCACCTCGGAACTGAGAGTCTCAAAAGCCTTTCCTAGCCTGGTGGTTTACTGAATTGAACTATTTAAAAGTTTCGGGGGAGAAAATTCAAAGGAACATTGCGTTGGCCGGGAATCGAACCCGGGTCAACTGCTTGGAAGGCAGCTATGCTCACCACTATACCACCAACGCAGGTCTCTGTCATCTCTGATTGTTTACTCTATGAGGAGTAACTATCCAGTTCTGGTCACACAATTCTTTATCTGACATTCATATTAAGAGAGATTTCTAACACAAAGCCAGACAAGACAGCGCTCTGATTTCTCCTATGGTTATATTAAAAATTCTATGGTAGTTTCTTATTGATTCACAGGTTTTAAAGTCAATTCTAATTTTTTCAATTGTGGTTTGAAGGAGGTGTCTCAAATCCAGTTAGAAAGTTAAGGCTCCCCTGATGGAGTTATTAGGCATTTCGGAGTACTTTCGTACGGCAAATGCATTAAGGTAAATGCATTAAGGTAGATTATTTATGGCGGCATTGTTTGTAGTAGCAAAGGATTAGAAATAACCTAAGTGTCCATCGAAAGGAAGTTGGTTCAATTAATTATGGAATATCAATACAGTGGAATACTATGTGCCATAAGGAAGAATGAGGAAACTCTTCATGTCTAAACTTCATGTATAATCTAATATGTTTCTAAAATATATTGTTAAGTAAAAAAGGCAAAGCGTACCAAAAAACGTGTATAGATTGCTATCATTTGTGCAAGGGGGAGTATATTTAAATATATAAGTATGTATGCATGTACTTGCATAAGATGTGAAATGTAACATTGGTTGCCTTATTAGAGAGGAAATAGATGGCAGAGATAAAAATTAGGTATGTCAGTTATAGCCTTTGCATATTTGAATCCTAAACCATGTAAATAAATACACTACCCTTTTCAAGAATTAAATTAAATTGAAAGAAAATATCATGTTAGTGAAGACCGTTTATTCCCATTGACAAGTGTTGGGAATACATTAACTTTTAAAATAGCTGTAAATAAAATAGTATGAATAGCATAATTCCAATTCTGTTCTTAAAACTGGACGTCAACTGTTAATAGGTGGGAGAACAATTTTTACTTTGTATACCTCTGCACTTCCTGTATTTCAGCTCTGGCGAATGGGGGAACTGACTAGGAGAAACAATGTTAATCATTAAAAGGATTCTGTGGAATAGTTAAAAATTTTTTTTAGAAAACAACTTTTCCCTGACCGGGAATCGAACCCGGGCCGCGGCGGTGAGAGCGCCGAATCCTAACCACTAGACCACCAGGGAGGTTGAGATGGTGTTTTGATACAAATTATATGATTCTAAGTGTATGTTTCTGCCTAACTTCTGTATATCGTTCCAACTGCCTTGGGTTTTGAGATTCCTGAAATCTGGGCCTTCCTCAGGTGGAAATTACTCCTTCGCGTTTCTTTTTTGAAGTTAGTAAACCCGCGAAAGAACCCGGAAGCCTGGCTCCCAGAGCTGAGGGATGAGCAGAAATACACGATCACAGTCTCCAAGACCAGAGATAAATAACAGGAGGAGACGGAGACGGAAAAGAAACTCTCAGCTTCACGTAGTTGCCCTGATTTCCTGAACGGTGATCAGGAGAAAAGTAACGATCTTTAGCTGGAGCTTTGCCCAGGTGAACAGAAACTTTTCCTTAAGAAATACAAAGGTCGTCGTGTGACCAACGCTTGGAGATCCTGATCCTATGGCAGCTTTTTTTCGTCTATGAACTTAGACCAAATTCTGCTGGCCCAAACAAATACTGCAGTCACGTGAAAGTCACTGGGCCTACCGGTCTTTGGTGGTCTGCAGGACCTGAGCTTAACTCTGGTGGGAGACTAAGAGAAAGGCAGGGGTATGGAGCTTTTAAATTTTTTAATATGAAGAAAGGAGAGTGGGAGTTAGAAGGAAAAAAGAAATGGGGTGCATGCTTCCACTGAAGGAATATTTAAAACCAAACCCATCCGTGTATGCAAATTAACTTTTTTTGACTATATGAGAGAAAAGAAAGCAAATGTAACAAAATATTGACAATGAATCTACCTGAGGGGTAATTGAGTGCTCATTATTTTATTTTTTAAAGTTTTTTGTAAAAAATTTTAAAATAAAAAATTGAGAAAAACAAGAATGAAACAATCAAAAGCCTCCACTCAGGCTTTTTTTTTTTTTTAATCAGAAGACCCCAATGTTATTAACTTTCTGCACATGAGTTAAAACTGAAATTTTAAAAAGCAACCCCCCTCCACATTAACATCAAAAAATACTTTCGATAATGAATGAAAAAGTGAATTTAAATATTGAATCACTAATGATGTATGCATATATCAGCAGGGCCTAACAGAAGAATGGATGGTAGGACATGGGGAATTTGTGGGGTTTTATGTTCTTTTGCTTTGCTTTTAAAGTATCAATGTTAAGATATTGTTTAAGAAAAGTATTCATCCTCCTGACTTCCAATCTCCACCTTCCTGTCGGTTTAAATGCCAAAAATTTGTAACTAAATGCCAGATGTTTATTTTCACAAAAACTAGTAATCCCATTGTCACATGTCACCGTGGAGACTAACAGAGGCCACTTCTTTTACTCCAGCTCTGTTCCCACTGAACAACAACCTGTACCCCAAGGATGAAAAGAAGGTAACTAACTTTCAGCATTTTGGAGTTGTACCTAGAGTGGGCAGGACAGAATTTATTCCTCTATATCAGAGGAAATCAACCTTATATTTCAGTCAACAACAGTCCATTGTCATCTGTTATTCTGTCACCTGCTGGTAATTTTTGGCAACACATGAGAACCTAGGAAAGAAAGTACAAGCTCTGGTAGCTAGTCACCCTTCTCAACATCAAAATACCAGGAGAGGCCTCATCATTCAGGACAGGATTAAGCCTCCCCCTCTTCCGGCATCGCGCACCTAAGGGAAGATGGGGGAGGAGTGCAATTCATTCACTTCACCCCATCTTCTATTTTCTTTTTTCCTTTTTCCATACATTTGTAGGTCATATACCAGACTAGGCATTGAAGTCACAAAATATACTTAATGAGCTCATAATCAGGGGGCACTTGGCTAGTTCAGTCAGAAGAGCATGCAATTCTTGATCTTGCGGTTGTTGAGTTTGAACTCCACATTGGGTATAGAGATTAATTAAAAAAACTTAAAAAAAAAAAAAAGAGCTCACAATCAAATGGAAAACCAAATAAACAAGTGAATAAAAGAATACGGATCAGGGAAGATTGAGTAGTTGTACTTTTCCCTATTCCTCCTGCTAATACAACTAAAAAGCTTGGACACTGCACATAAAACAAACATAAGAGACTTGAAAAGGTGGAGAAAAGGAGGCAGACCAGCCAGGGGCCTAAAGAACCTAAGGGGCCACACATTGGTGATTTCCTGGGGTTTTCTTTTTGTCTCACAAATCCCAGATCTGGTGCTGAAGAAGCCAGCAACCTGGAAATGCCAGTGGGGACAGCCAACGGAAAACAAAACAAAACAAAACAAAACAAAACAAAAGCAAGCCTGTTCTTTCTAGCCAAAGGACCAGGAAAGAGGCAGCCTAGCAAAATAGAAAACTTCTAGATAATAACCACTCCACTCCAGCCAAACACCAGAGAAAGAACTGTTGCTCACTCCAACACGCACTTGTAATGGTTGAATGGGATGCCTAGACGTCCACCTTCACCAGGCCTTTTAGGAGGTGTTCCTTCCGTTCTCTGCTGGCTTAGTTCTGGAGGAGAAGTGGTAAAGAGCACTTTCACCAACACCCAGTGGTATCAAGGTCACCCCCACCCCCTCCCTACTATCAGAGGAGACTATGTGGGAAGGAGTAAAAAGACCTTCCTACTTCTCACAGGCAGGTTGGCAGGTTGGTATCAGTGCAAGCCTAATGGGCAGCTGAAAAACCCCTGCCCTCGCCTAAGCAGTAATGAGAAGCCCCACCCCTCAGGTGTCAGTAGAGGCTGAGTGGGAAACTGGAAGCCTACACTTACCTGGCTGTAATAAGACACTCTCATTTACTTTTTTTTTTTTTAAAGATTTTATTTATTTGACACAGAGAGAGATCACAGGTAGGTAGAGAGGCAGGCAGAGAGAGAGGGGGGGAGGCAGACTCCCCGCTCAGCAGAGAGCACGATGTAGGGCTCGATTCCAGGACCCTGGCCTCATGACCTGAGCTGAAGGCAGAGGCTTAACCCACTGAGCCACCCAGGCGCCCCAACATTCCCATTTACTTCCTCTGCCAGAGTAGTAGCAGAGAAAGCCAACTAAAACAGAAGTTTTAAATAGGATCCAGAGTTCAAAATGTCCAGGTTTTAATAAAAATAGCACTCATCATACCAATAAGAAAGATCTTCAACTGAATGAAAACAGAACACACCTAGATGACAGGTGTTAGAATTCTCTGACAAAGATTTTCTTTCTTTTCTTTTTTTTTTTTTTAAGATTTTATTTATTTATTTGGCAGACAGAGATCAGAAGTAGGCAGAGAGGCAGGCAGAGAGAGAGGAGGAAGCAGGCTCCCTGCTGAGCAGAGAGCCCCATGTGGGGCTCAATCCATCATGACCTGAGCGGAAGGCAGAGGCTTTAATCCGCTGAGCCACCCAGGAGCCCCTCTGACAAAGATTTTAAAGCATGGGATGCCTGGGTGGCTCAGTGGGTTAAAGCCTCTGCCTTCGGCTGAGGTCATGATCCCAGGGTCCTGGAATGGAGCCCCGCATCAGGCTCTCTGCTCGCTGGGGAGCCTGCTTCCTCCTCTCTTTTTCTCTGCTTGCCTCTCTGCCTACTTGTGATCTCTCACTGTCAAATAAATAAATAAAATCTTAAAAAATATTTTTTTAAGTAGTCATCATAAAAATGTTTCAATTAGCTATTACAAACATGCTTGAAACAAATGAAAAAATTAGAAAGTCCCAGTAGAGAAATTAAGTTTCAGCAAAGACATAGAAGCAAAGAAGTAGAAGAAGAAAAAGAAGAACTAAAAAAAAAAAAAGAGAAAGAAAAAAGAAAAGAAGAAGAACAACAACAATGATGATGACAACAACAACAGCTAAATGGAAATTTTAGAACTAAAAAACAATAGCTAAACTAAACCAAACCATCTCAGTGGATGGGTTCAACAGCAGAATGGAGGAGGCAGTAGAAAGAATCTGTGATCTAGAAGACAGAACAATAAAAAATACTCAACATGGACAACATAAATAAAATGAAAAAAAAAAAAAAAGCAGAGTCTCAGGGACTTGTGGGATTATAACAACAGATCTATGATATCATTGGATTTCCAGGAGGAGAAGAAAAAAAGAACAGGACTGAAAAAAGTACGAAAAGAAATAGTGGCTGGAAATTCCCCAAGTTTGGCAGAGGGATAAAACCTATGCATTCAAGAAGCTGAGCAAACCTCAAAGAGGATAAACCCAAACAAATTCATGCCAGGACACATCATAGTCAAACTACTGAAAGCTAAAAACAAAAAATATTGAAAGCAGTAAAAAATGACACCTTACTTGTAGGGGAAAAACAATGACAGCAGATTTCTCATTGGAAATCGCAGAGGCCAGAAGAAGGGGCACAAAATTTTTCAAACACTGAAAGAAAAGACTGTCCACCCAGATTCCTATATCCAGGGAAAATATCCTTCAAGAGTAAAGGGAATACATTTCAACAACAAAAAGACAAACAACCCAATTTTCAAATGAGCAAATGAATAGAACATCTCCAAGGAAGATATCAAAACAACCAGCAAGCATATGAAAAGATTCTCAATGTCATTGGTCATTAGGGAAATGCAAGGCTATACCTCAGTAAGATACCATTTCACACTTTGGGGCTGGCTACAATTATGGAAAATAACAAGTACTAATGAGGATGAGGAGAAATTGGAACCCTTATACATTGCTGATGGGAATGTAAAATGTTTCATCTGCTGTGGAAAACAGAAAGTTAAACATAGTATATATGACCCAATAATTCCACTCCTAGGTACATTCTACCACAAAGCACTGAAAACAGATACTCAAAAGAAATCCTATACATGCACATTCATAGCAGCATGCTATTAACAGTAGCCAAAGTAGAAACCACCCAAATGTCAATCAATAAAGTCACAACTATGGTATATAAATACAATGGCTTATTGTTTGGACATAAGAAGGAATAAGGTACTGATACCAGCTACAATATGGATGCACCTTGAAAACGTTATGCTAAAAGAAAGAAACCAGATACAAAAGATCACATATTGTATGACTCCATTTACATGAAATGTCCAGAACAGGCAAACCCATAGAGACAGGAAGCAGACTGGTCATTGCCAGATGTTGGGGAATGACTGAATAATGGGTTCAGAACTTCTTTTTGGGGGAGATGAAAACATTCTGGAACTTGATAGTGGTGACTGCTGCAAAACATTTTGAACGTATTATATGCTACTGAACTGTACACTTTGGAATGATTAAAATTGTGAACTTTATGTTATATGTGTATTTATACAATTAAAAAAAAACCAGTGAAGGAGAAATCCTAGCAAGATTTTTTGTGGATATAGACAAAATTATTTTAAAAGCTAAATGGAAAGGCAAAGGAGCTAGAATGACTAAAATGAAGTTTGAAAAAGAAGAATTAATTAGGGGCGTCTGGGTGGCTCAGTGGGTTAAAGCCTCTGCCTTCCGCTCAGGTCATGGAATCGAACCCCGCATCGGGCTCTCTGCTCAGAAGGGAGCCTGCTTCCTCCTCTCTCTCTCTGCCTGCCTCTCTGCCTACTTGTGATCTCTCTCTGTCAAATAAATAAATAAATAAAAAATATTTTAAAAAGGGGCGCCTGGGTGGCTCAGTGGGTTAAGCCTCTACCTTCCGCTCAGGTCATGGTCTCAGGGTCTGTGATCAAGCCCTGCATCAGGCTCTCTGCTCAGCGGGGAGCCTGCTTCCCCCTCTATCTCTGCCTGCTGCTCTGCCTACTTGTGATCTCTCTCTCTGTCAAATAAGTAAATAAAATCTTTAAAAAATTAAAAAATAAAGAAAAAGAAGGATTAAGTGGGATGGGGTGGGAGGAATAAGGTGGCTGGGTTATAGACAGTAGGGAGGGTATGAGCTATAGTGAGCGCTGTGAATTGTGTAAGACTGATGATTCATAGATCTGCGCCCCTGAAACAAATAATACATTATATGTTAATAAAAATATTTTTAAAAAGATAAATTAAAAGTTAAAAAAAGAACTAAGTGGGAAGAATCAGCTTACTCATTTTTAAGACTTATAAGACTACAGTAGTCAGGATGGGGTGGTATTGGCAGAAGAATAAATATAAAGACCAATGAAACAGAATAAAGAACCCAGCAATAGACCCAAACAAATACGCCAAACTGATTTTTTTTTTTTTACAAAGGTACAGAAGCAATTAAATGAAGAAAGAATAGCTTTTTCAGTATACCCTGCTGAAGAAATTGGACATCCATAGGCCAAAAAAACCAAAAACAAACAAAACCCCCACCCCAGAACAAACAAAAAATCTCTCAACTTTAGTTTCACACCTTATATAAGAACTAACTCAAAGTGGATCAACAACCTAAACATGAAGTGTAGAACTTTTAGGGAAAAAAAAAAGCTCCTCATGAGCTAGGGCTAGTCAAAGATTTGACACCAGAAGCATGATCCATGAAAGGGAAAAACTGATAAATTAGACTTCATCAAAATTAAATTAAATACTTTTTTTTTTCTGCAAAAGACCCTGCTATGAGGATGAAAAGACAAGCAGTGACTGGGAGGAAATGTTTGTAAACTACATACACGACAGAGTACCATTACCTAGAATATATAAAAAACTCTCAAACTCAACAGTAAAAAAAACCCAGTCTGATGAGAAAATGTCAAAAGACATGAAGGGACATTTCACCAAAGAGGATATACAGAGAGCAAATAAGCACATGAAAGATGTCCAACATTATTAGCCACTAGGGAAATACAAATTGAAATCACAGTTAGATATCACCACATACCTATCAGAATAGCTAAAATTTTTAAAAAATGACAATATCAAATGTTGGTGAGAATGCAGAAAATGCAGAGAAACTGGATCACTCATCCATTGCTTTTGGGAATGTAAAATGGTGCAGTCACCCTGGAAAACAGTTTGGCAGTTTATTAAACAAAAAACATCCTAAAGGGGTACCTGGGTGGCTCAGTGGGTTAAAGCCTCTGCCTTCGGCTCAGGTCATGATCCCAGGGTCCTGGAATCGAGCCCCACATCTGGCTCTCTGCTCAGCGGGGAGCCTGCTTCCTCCCCTCTCTCTCTGCCTGCCTCTCTGCCTACTTGTGATCTCTGTCAAATAAATAAATAAAATCTTTAAAAAAAATCCTAAAGATGCAATTTTCATATGAGCCAGTGTTTGCACTCCTGGGCATTTATTCCTCAGAAATAAAAACTAATGTTCACACAAAAACCTGTACATAAATGTTTATGGAAGATTTATTAATAATAGCCAAAACTTGAAACAAGACAGATGTCATTCAACAAATGAGTGGTATAGACCACTGTCTATACCGACAGCATGAATACTAGTCAACAATAAAAAGGAACAAATTACAGAAACACACGTGACTTGGATGAAACTCCAGAGACAATACACTGAGTAAAAAAAGCTAATCCTGTGGGGCACCTGGGTGGCTCAGTGGGTTAAAGCCTCTGCCTTTGGCTCGGGTCATGATCCCAGGGTCCTGGGATGGAGCCCCACATTGGCTCTCTGCTCAGCAGGGAGCCTGCTTCCTCCTCTCTCTCTGCCTACTTGTGATCTCTGTCTGTCAAATAAATAAATAAAATCTTAAAAAAAAAAAGCTAATCCTGAAAGGTTACACACTATATGGTTGTTTATATAACATTCTTCTATTTTTAAGACTTTACTAATTTATTTGGCAGAAAGAGACAGCAAGAGAGGGAACACAAGTAGAGGGAGCAGGAGAGGGAGAAGCAGACTCCAGGGAGCCTGACACAGGACTTGATCCCAAGACCCCGGGATCATGACCTGAGTCGAAGGCAGATGCTTAACAACTGAGCCACCCAGTTGCCCCTATATAGCATTCTTAAAATGACAAAAATTATAGAAGTGGAGAAGATGAGCTTTTATTAATTTTAAGGTAGGGATGGAGATGGGAGGGAAGTAGGCATGGCACCATGAGGGATCCTTGTGATGGAGTAACCTATCTTTATTGCAATATCGCACTATAGTTTCCCAGGGGGTTACCATTGGGAGAAACTGTGTAAAGGGTACATGGGATCTCTCTGTGTCATTACAATTGCATATAAAGCTATAATTACCTCAAAAGGAAAAGTTTACATTTAATGAGTACAGAGTTTCAGTTTTGCAAGGTAAAGAGTTCTGGAAATTTCGTTGCACAATGTGAATATACTTAAAACTATCGAACTATACACTTTAAAATGGTTACGATAATAAATTTTATAGTATTTTACTACAATTAAAAATTTTATAGAGAAACAACAAAGTTTAATTAAAGAGTAGAAAGATTTTACACACAAAACTAGAATTGAATGAGACAAAATGCAATTAATTCCACCAGAGGGAGTGAAGAAACTCTGGGAACTCTGCTGCACATCAGTAGCAACGCTGGCAGTAGAATTCATAGCTCCTCTCCAAATTGAGATTGTCTTTTACTTGGAGCTTTAAGATCCATAGGATTGGGACGCCTGGGTGGCTCAGTCGGTTAAGTGTCTGCCTCTGGCTCGGGTCATGATCCCACAGTCCTGGGATGGAGTCCCACATAGGACTCTCTGCTCAGCAGGGAGCCTGGGTCTCCCTCTGCTTCCCACTCCTCTTGCTTGTGCTCTCTCTCTGACAAATAAATAAAATATACTTACAAGATCCATAGGATCTCCTAGCCCGTTTGTGACATCAGATTTTCCCACACAATGCCAGATGGCATCAATCTCAACTCTTCCTACTGCCCACAGAAATTCCTGTCTACATGGACTTTCTTGTCTTCATCATCCCTTTAGACTAGTGATTCTCAACTTTAGCCACACACGAAATTGCACAGGGAGTATTAACAACAAAAAAATCCTGGTGGTTGTGTTCCACCCCCAGAAGTTCTGATTTAATTGGTCTGGGGTATTCCCTGAACATCAGAATTTTTTCAGCCTCCTCAGATGATTATAACATGCAGCCAAAGTTAAGAGCTGCTGCTTCAGACACTGAATAGTACACTTTTCCATTAAGTGCTGTATTACATTTCCTTTGCATTAGACTGTTATTTTTCATCTGTGTATATTTGTCTCTATGGCAAAACTGTATAATCTCCTAGAAGGCCTGCATTCTATCAAATATTTCTAGCAAATTTTAAGTGCTCCATCAACACTTGAATTCTCAACTAGCTGAGAAAGTTCCTTGGCTTGGCACCAGGATCCAAGTTAGTTTTGGCTGATTAATACAGTCCAAGTCTAAGGTGGAACAAAGGAAGGAGATAAAATCTAACATTTGGTGAGAATGACAGACATTATTCCTGATACAGGAGTGGCTGAAGTCCAGGCCTAAATAACTGAGAAATCTTCGCCTGATTAGCAATAAATGTCCAGGGACAAAAAACAAAACAAAACAAAACACAAGGCATCAATCATTAACCCTAATTATTAATTGTCTCTCATGATAAATTCTTCTACCAATTCGATTTTTTTTTTAAGATTTTATTTATTTATTTGACAGAGAGAGATCACAGTAGGCAGAGAGGCAGGCAGGGAGAGAGAGGGGGAAGCAGGCTCCCTGCTGAGCAGAGAGCCCGATGTGGGACTCAATCCCAGGACCCTGAGATCATGACCTGAGCCGAAAGCAGAGGCTTAACCCACTGAGCCACCCAGGCGCCCGAATTTGATTTGTTTTAACAACAACATCTAAGTATGCCAAAAGCTCTTTGGTAAACAGAGGAGCCTGTGTATGCTTGGAGTCCAGGAATCAATCAAAATACCCAAAGTTCTTTTGAGGAACAGTCCAGGTGGATATCACCTCTGTATATCTAAAAATCCAGCAAGTAAACCCAAAGGGGTAGTAATTCACAGACTGAAAACTCACCTTGAAGTATCTCATGAGGTCTGCTAATTTGCAATAATCCATAACCAAGAGGCCTAAAATGCCTGACACGGAGGAGATATCCTGCTGTGCGATTTAACAGTATAAATGTCTCTGGAGTCCACTCGGTTTCCAAGTTCTGCTCAAACGATGGGACTGGGAACAGCTGTAATTATAAAGACTTGGAACCAAAAGAGATACTTAGAAACATACAATCTGTTGGTTTTTCAATCCACTTAAGCAATAGTACTCTTTTTTTCTTAATGAAAGCATGCTCCAAATCCCAAAATGTAAAACAGCTCAAACCAGAGCTGCTCTGTTTGGACTGGGGTGTAGGAAATCCCTACAGCTCTGGGAGCATGGCTTTGAAATCCAAATCTACAGGGAAAGGAGCTGAGGGTTAAATTTGTGTGGCCCTGTGCTTGGGAGGCTCCAGAGACAAACCAAGAATGTGAAGTAAAAGGAATCAACCATCTCTCTTATATAAGAGTACTGGGAAGGTCATGTCCTTGAGCTTCACACACACACACCCCAAACCTGTTTCTAAAACAAGGATGATCCATAAGGTAAAAACACTTTCAGTAATCCAGTTTACCCAGTTTAGGTCATGGTAGTGTGAAACCACTTGGGATTGAGAATATCTAGAAGGTCTCTTCAACCACGGTGGTATCTTTGGGGTAGGAGAGGGGCCTTGGAAATATGCAGGGGTACTTTAAAAATTTACAGTGCCTGGGTTGCAAGTGGCAACTGGATGCAAGAGGCACTTAGCAGGAGAGGGGAGACAAGAATGCTTACTGTCCTGCACTAGGCAGGACAGTTCCACAAAACAAAGAATTGTCCCTTCTCTAATGTTAATAGAGCCCCCACTGAGAAGAACTGCAGGCAAGGAAGCCTAAAAGATTTGGGTTACTTTATACCCAAGATTCCCATGGCACGTTTTCACAGAGGATAATACACTCCTAAAATTTGTATGGAACCACAAAGACCCCAAGTAACCAAAGCAATTTGAAAAAGAAAAGCAAAACTGGTGGTGGCACAATCCCGGACTTCAAGCTCTATTACGAAGCTGTGATCACCAAGACAGTATGGTACTGCACAAAAACAGACACATAGACCAATGGAGCAGAATAGAAAACCCAGAAATGGATGCACAACTCTATGGTCAACTAATCATTGACAAAGCAGGAAAAAAAGAGTCTTTTCAACAAATGGTGTTAGGAAAACTGGAGAGCAACATGCAAAAGAATGAAACTGGACCACTTTCTTACACCATACACAAAAATAAACTCAAAATGGATGAGAGCTCTAAATGTGAGACAGAAACCATCAAAATCCTAGAGGAGAACACAGGCAGTAACCTCTTTGACCTTGGCCTCAGCAATTCTTGCTAGACACATCTCTGCAGGCAAGGGAAACAAAAGCAAAAATGAACTACTGGGACTTTATCAAGATTAAAAACTTCTGGGGTGCCTGGGTAGCTCAGTTGGTTAGGTGTCTGCCTTCGGCTCAGGTCGTGATGCAGGAATCCTGGGATGAAGTCCCACATCAGGCTTCCTGCTCAGCGGGGAGCCTGCTTCTCCCTCTCCTCCCCACTTGTGCTCTCTGTCGCTCGCTCTCTCTCTCTCAAATAAATAACTAAAATCTTAAAAAAAAAAAAACAAAACTTCTGCACAGTGAAGGACACAGTCAACAAAACTAAAAGGCAGCCTATGGAATGGGAGAATATATTTGCTAAAGATATATCCGATAAAGGGTTAGTATCTAAAATCTATAAAGAACTTATCAAACTCAACACCTAAAAATCAATCCAGTTAAGAAATGGGCAGGCAAGATGAATAGACATTTTCCCGAAGAAGACATCCAGATGGCCAAGAGACACATGAAAAGATGCTCAACATCACTGATCATCAGGGAAACAGAAATCAAAACCATGATGAGATACTACCTCACACCTGTCAGAATGGCTAAAATTAACAACACAGGGACAATAGATGTTGTCAAGGACTTAGAGAAAGGGGAACCCTCTTACACTGTTGGTGCAAACTGGTGCAGCCGCTCTGGAAAACAGTATGGAGGTTCCTCAAAAATTTTAAAATAGAAATAGCCTATGACCCAGCAATTGCACTACTAGATAGTTACCCAAAGGACAAAAAAAATACTGATTTGAAGGGGCATATGCACCCTGATGCTAATAGCAGCACTATCAACGATAGCCAAATTACAGAAAGCCCAAATGTCCATTGACTGATGAACAGATAAGGATATGGGGTGTGTATGTGTGTGTGTGTGTGTGTAATGTATATATTATATGTATATAATATGTATATATAATACATATTATATATAATGGAATATTATGTGTTATATATAATACATACACACATATTATATACATATAAAATATATACTATAATGGAATATTACTCAGTCCTCAAAAAGAATGAAATCTTGCCATCCGCAACAACATGATTAGAGATTGGGTGTATTATGCTAAGTGAAATAATTAGTCAGAGAAAGATAAATACCATGCAATTTCACTCATATGTGGAATGTAAGAAACAAAACACACGAACATAGGGGAAGGGGCAAAAAAAAAGAGAGAGGGGCAAACCTAAGAGACCCTTAACTATAGAGGAAAAAACTGAAGGCTGCTGGAGGGGAGGTGGGCAGGGG
This sequence comes from Mellivora capensis, assembly GCA_004024625.1. Classification (NCBI taxonomy): domain Eukaryota; kingdom Metazoa; phylum Chordata; class Mammalia; order Carnivora; family Mustelidae; genus Mellivora; species Mellivora capensis. The sequence goes on from PISX010022652.1 coordinate 19,718, forward strand.
ATGGGCTAAAAAAAGAAAAAAGATCCCCATGACACACCTTATTATGTTCCACCACACCTGAGCCCTAATATCTTTCTCATTACTCTCACGGCCTCTGTTCTACCCTCACCAGTTACGCACATTCACCTTCTCAATCAGGAGACTAATCCTTTTTTTTTCAGTTGTTAGAAGATCTGTAGCTCCTAGGAGGCCAGGAGCCACGAACATAATCAAGACCACTATAAAAAATAATGTCTTTTTAATAGTGTGCCTATTTCTTCACCTGAAAGTGGGGGGAAATAAAGCATAAAAATATTTTATGGCAACATGACAGAATTGAGTTCTTATGAAGCAAAGAGTTAATAGAGAGCTTTTCCCTCTGTAAGACCTCAAGTTAGAAATTAATATAAACCAAATAAACAAAACTTAATCTGTAAGGGCCATAGCAACTCAAATATTTTTCAGAACTACCTGATGGCCAGAATAGAATTGCTTCAAAGCCATAGTGAAACACTCTTAGAGTGGGAAGAACAGAATCTGTCTATGGTTCCATTACTGCTTTGAGCTGGGTATTGAGAGCCTTACTGAAGTGTCTGCCTTGCTCTCCCCACTATCCATAGTAAAGAGGTAGCTCCTTGGTGGTCTGATGGCCAGGATTGAGGGCTTTTGCAGTGAAGAGGAGTCATGTCTATTCCAGCCCCCTTGCAGGAGGTATATGTACCCTCAAGAAATTGCAGTTAAAAGGTCAAAGCACATATTTGAACATTTTTCTGAGGACAGGGCTAATATCTCTCGTTAGATTTTCAAAAGGAGTTTGTGATCCTCCAAAGTAAGAACCACTGATTTATAAACTCTCAATCCCAAATAATCCCATACCACTAACACCCTAATAAATTCAACCACCAAAAGAAACCCATCTTTTACTGCATTAGCAGTCTTTGATTTTAGAAGCATTTTATTTTTGGAACTCTCTTCTTAATGCAGGGAAGGGCAAGCACTGCTTTCTTCACCTTTCCAGGAAATGATAAAAATACCAAATATGTAGGTAAAGGTGGTACAAAGTAAAGAGTCTATCTTTATGTAATAGTTCCAAATGGGTAAGATGGTAAAATTCCAAGCTATGAAAAATGGCACCTTTTTATTTAACTTAAATTTAAATTCACACTTCCAAAAATATTTGATTTGTTTTCATTTTAACTTTAATTTATCCAAAGAGGTTTAAAGAGAGTTGCAAAAATGTAAGCAACACCTCACATGCAACCAAAACAAATATAACAAAGAAAAACTAACATAAAGATAGAAAATTCAAAAGCTATAGAAAAAAATATGTAACAAAACCCCAAGCATATATAAATACTATAACTGAGATTATATTTTCCTCTGGACTTCAAAACAGTTAAAACCAAAAGAGAAAGAAGACGAGTTATATAGCATTCTCACCACCTCTTACAAGGAAACATATCAAGCTGTCAAAAAAGTCAAACTTTCCCTAAATGGTGAGCTTCTCAAATAGGCCCTTCTACCACAACAATTAACACAATGACCATCACTGAGTTTATCTGAAATGAATTTTGAAAAGGTATCTTGCTTCCTTGTTGTTTCTTTCATTTGACACGAAATAAAAGAGGCTGTCCAATGATGATCTTCTACATTTGCAACATACTGGTAGAAGTTAGAGGGTTAGTAATATAATTTAAATGTGTTGAACTATATTAGAATTTTGTTTAACTCCTTGGGTATATAAAAGCTGGTTGCCAGCCAACTCTCTTCTTACCCTCAGTCGTGGACTCATTCTCTTAGCCAGTGTTCTAACTTGAAGATCTAGGGACTGTTTTCTCTGGTTTACCTTCTCTCGCATCCTGCCTAAATCTGTATCTTTTGTTTTTTTTCCCCTTTTCTCCATCTAAATTCAGCCACCTGGGAGCCTATAGAAGAAGCTCTAATGCAAAGAATATTGACTTCTGGGGCAGATAAATCTGGACTTTAATTAGGCAACCTTAGACAAGATGGTCTCTTCAAGCACTTCAGTTCCTATAAAATGGGGATAAAATTTGCCTTTCAGGGTTGTTGTAAGGATTAGAAATGCTATCACCAGATCACTCAGCATAGTATGTGGCACCAACAGACGTTCAACAATAATTAAACTATTTCTACTATGATGAGTACCCTTGTCCAGGTGGATCTGATATTTTTGTTTTGTAGTAAATAAGGCAGTGGCCAACTATTACTCCTTAGTACCTTTTTTGAGAAAAGCTATCAAGTCTGCTCTTCCCCCCCACCCCCATCTGCTTAATGCCGGTGGAGATCATTTTTGTTCCAGGGATGTACTTCTTGGGATTCTCCAAATACTCATTAGTGTCTCCTCTCCCCAGGTGATGCCTTTGTTCTGTTGGCATCCACATAAGACAAATCAGGCCCTTGGTTTACCTTTTGCCCAGATAAACCATGGAGCTTTGGCCCAGTTTTGTGCTTGCCTCCCTTTTCCACAGTATGGCACTAGGACACACTTCTTCTTCTTCTTTTTTTTTTTTTTTTTAAAGATTTTTATTTATTTATTTGACAGACAGAGACCAGGAGTAGGCAGAGCAGAGAGAGGAAGGGAAGCAGGCTCCCTGCCGAGCAGGACCCCGGGATCACGACCCGAGCCAAAGGCAGAGGCCCCAACCCACTGAGCCACCCAGGCACCCCACTAGGGCACACTTCTGAACAAAAATCTTCTTGCCCTTCTCAACATCACCCATTCTTAAATCACTCTTTTGTTGCAAGTGAAACAAAGGGGCCCATTCAAAAGTCAGAGGTCCCTCTCTCTGTAAACTCAACTTTGTTGACTATAAATTTGTTCTGGGTGGCGTTTGGTAGATAGGTTTTGACAAGGATGATGATTAAACACACACACTCAAACACACATACACATACACACACACAAAGGGCTCACAGATGATTTTTTTTTAAAGATTTTATTTATTTATTTGACAGACAGAGATCACAAGTAGGCAGAGAGGCAGGCAGAGAGAGAGGAGGAAGCAGGCTCCCCACGGAGCAGAGAGCCCGATGCGGGGCTCGATCCCAGGACCCTGGGATCACCACCTGAGCCGAAAGCAGAGGCTTTAACCCACTGAGCCACCTAGGTGCCCCTCACAGATAACTTCTGACTTTAAAATTTTGTTATGAAAATTTCAAACATTTACAAAAAGAGCCTAGGGTAAGGAATACCTGAATTATCTATCACCCAGTTTGAACAATTATCAGTGCATGTTTCAATCTTCTATAAGATTGAATGCCTATAAGCATTCCAGCTATCATATAATTTCATCTGCAAATATTCCAAGATAGATAAGCTCTTGCTTCTTAAAAAGTACCACTTATCACACTGACAACTTTATAAATCATTAAGTATTCTTTGCTTATCTTGAGCAATTCCTGACCCATACCTGAAATCAGCCATTTCTTTAAGGAGCTCCTTTCAAAGGAGCTTCCTAGTCAAATTACTGGGTTTTAAAGTCATTTGAATAGTTTGGTTGGCATTTTACATTTTTGTAATAAAATCCTTATGCTATGGACTCATGTGGTTGAGAGAAATCTAAATTTTTCAGAAATATATGGATAATGAAGAGAAGAATACTGTGTAGACCTCTAGATTCTGAATTAAATGCAAAGCCAATTAAGCAAATGCCTTAGTGACATTATTTGGAATCAGCCTTTGTAGTCACTTCACTTGGCAAGTATAAGAGATGATGATCCCAGACGCCTATGGCTGCAAAAATACAACATGGCTAAATTCCTTGGTTGCAATATCTTAAAAGGTCACAAGATTATGTTACTCTACAAAAGCATCTTTCTGAATCTCTTTTTTTCTCGGTTTATCTCTCCAAGTCCCCCTGCCCTGTGGATGAGTAACCTTTAAAAAACTCTCTCTCTATTCCTTCTTCACCTCTGCTGTTAGCCTCCTCCTCTAACAATGCAGAAGCTTATATTTTGTGTGTGAGTTGGTGAGAGGGAGAGAAGAGAAACGGCTGTATAAACTAAGGGAATGAAATGGATGAGGTAGGGGGATAAACAGCTGCAAGGATCTGGGCGGGTAGGCTGAAACAAACCCTCCTCCTAAGCAACTCAGAGCTCAGATTTCTTCCCTGGACAGCTGGCTTTTTTAGTCCTTCTGAAATACTCTGCAAAGATGAGGGAGGGGCTATGAACTACCTCTGCTATGGACCTTATTTGAAGTCAGCTACCTCGTAGATGTGTTCAGTAGAAACTAAATACAGTATTCAATATAGCGGGGGTGAGGGTGGTGAAAGAAAGGCATGTAATTACCTACTCTAGTTTTTAAAGGCTGGGAGTTTATTACTGAGAATGCTGGAGGGCTGCCTGGAGTAGGCAGTGACTAGTCACATAACCTGGAAGTGGATATCTGACTTGCCTATGATATTTCTGCCTCCTCTTCCCCACTTGGCACCCTATACTCCATATTCTTCCTAATCCTCCTACCCTCCCCACTTCCCCCACCCATACCCTACCCCCACTAACCTTCCTGGAATTTTGGACTTAGCTATTTTTAAAACAGTCAACCCAGTAGCCACCTCCCTCCCTCCCCCGCTCAGCTGTCCAGTACTCTGGCCAGCCATTTACTCCCCCTTCCCCCCACGCCAGAACTTCTCTGGTTCCCTGACCTCAGTGAGATTGCAGCCGGTGTGGGAACCTGGGGGAGACATGGAGAGAGAGACGGGGGATCCCCTGGCTGGAGCTGACCGACAGAGTAGGCAGTCATGGCTGGAGAATTGGATATCAGAGTAATGTTTGACCTCTGGAAACAGTAAGTCAAAATGAAATTGCAATTCCTTTAATAACTTTTGGAATGAAGTTAGACTTTCAGAAAATTATGACACCTACTTGAATGTCTCTTGTACAAAAGCTAGGATCTCTTTCATACCAAGGTGCCCCATCTCCATTTCTCCTGTCTTATTTCTGGTTGCTGGCCACTGGCCTCTTGAAGTTTAATCTTCCATCTCTCCTCTGGCCATTTTAGCTCTCTCCTTATCCTGTTGCCTCAGACTTCTGGTGAAGCTTTAGGAGTTTTGCATATCCCCTATTTTGTGGTTTTCTCACCAAGACCAAATTTAGCCTCAGATGATTAGTCACTGGTACCCTTCCACCCTGCCCGTACTCAGCAGTGCCCTTCACATTGGGCTTCCAAGGGTGGGGCTCCTCCTTGTAAATTGTTTATCCCCACACTCTAGTCTTGCCACCCTATTCTCCCTCCTGCATGACTCTGACTCCGCTCCTATCCTTACCCCAAGAAATGGGAGTTTGGCAGGAGGGGCTTAGGCCCTCCCCAAGGCCTGTCCTCATCAAAAGATTGAGAACTTCTGAATTTGCAAAAGGAAGATGAAAAGAGTGGTTCTTCAGTCAGATTTGGAAAAATTAAAAAAAAAATACAATTGTTGACTCAGCACAAATATTGATTTGCATGCTTGGTTTGCATCCCATTATTCCTTAAGAGAGAGAGATTATACTCTTAGCTCTCTAGTGGATTAATGAGATGGGTCCCTTTTTCTCTGAATACTGATGTTCTAGAGAGGAACTAGGTATTCCACCCTCACTCCTTGCAAAAAAATTCTGACACGAAGGAAGAGAAATGAATGACACCTGGAGGGTGTCCCCTCTGGACAGGGAAGAGCAAATAAGAGGTATGTTTCTGAAGTATTTTCAGATCCTAATTTTATTGAGGAGCCCACTGAGATGACTGGGGTCTGATCCATCCACATGATTCCTCCTTTTTTTATATTTCTGTTGTTTGGTAGTTCAGGATGGGGCAATACAGTGGACTCTGCCCATGTCCGTCCCCCCCCCCAGTCCAGTCAACTTTCCTTCCACCCCCACCTCAGGATATTGCGTAAGTGACCATAAGAGCAGGGCACAGAGGCTTAACAGCCACACTTACGTTTGGGGAACCCTATCCTCCCCAACCCCTGACTGCTCATCCTTTTCCTGATCTTCCCAAATTCTCTTCACATCATCCTGAATGATTTTCAACTCTTCTCTCTCCCCATGCCCAGCCAAATTTCTTTTTTCAGTCCCTTACAGGAGGTCCAGTCAAAATTCACTAGGTAGGAGGGTCATCAGCTGGAAAGAGCCGGAGCCTGGGGGGACCTGGCCGGATAGGTATGGGGAATCCAGGCTGGTCCCCCCATGGCAGCCCCCCAACTCTAAGCACACTCACCCTCCTGCTGCTCCTCTGTGGACATGGTAAGGAAGGGCTAGGGAAGGGCTGGGGAACCTAGAGGGTCCTCTGCTGTGCAAGGGTGGGCAGGTGAGCATGTGTGAGAAGGGATGGGTGTTGGGGAGTTCCAGTCACTCTCCCAACTCTCAAACAGATATATTTTATTTCCCATTCGCCTTGGGGAAGGGCACTGGAAAAGCGCTTCATCTAGAGGAAGAAGAGATCTAGCAGGCTTACACATTTTCATCAAGCCCCAGCGAACACAGGAACTAGGGAGCTGGGGGCTGGGGACCCGGGATAGGACTGGAACTCGGGATCTGTTGGGTTTTAGGAGCAGCTGAAATCCCTCCCGTCCATCAGACTTGGGAGAGTTGAGCCGGGATCTAGGAGCCTTCTCACAATCCTCTCCCTTTGTCCTCAGCTCATTCTCAATGCAAGATCCTCCGCTGCAATGCTGAGTATGTATCAACCACCCTGAGCCTTAGAGGTGGGGGTTCACCGGGAGCACTTCGAGGAGGAGGAGCAGGAGCAGGAGGAGGGAGCCGGGGTGGCGTGGGCTCCGGCGGCCTCTGTCGAGCCCTCCGCTCCTATGCTCTCTGTACCCGTCGCACCGCCCGCACCTGCCGCGGGGACCTGGCCTTCCATTCCGCGGTGCACGGCATCGAAGACCTGATGATCCAGCACAACTGCTCCCGCCAGGGCCCCACGGCCCCTCCCCCGCCCCGGGGCCCCGCCCTTCCAGGCTCCGGCCGGGTCAGCTCCTCCGGCCCCCCAGCCCCGGACCCCTGTGACTATGAAGGCCAGTTTTCCCGGCTGCACGGTCGTCCCCCGGGCTTCCTGCATTGCGCCTCCTTTGGGGACCCCCACGTGCGCAGCTTCCACCACCATTTTCACACGTGCCGAGTCCAAGGAGCTTGGCCCCTGCTGGATAATGACTTCCTTTTTGTCCAGGCCACCAGCTCCCCCGTGGCATCGGGGGCCAACGCCACCGCCACGCGGAAGGTCAGGGACTCAGCAGCTCCTCCAAACCCTCTCATGGTCGCCCCACGGTACCGCTCCTTCCCATCCTCACTGTTCCACAGCAACGCTGCAATTCCCTTTCCTCCTCCTCCAGTGCTCCGACATCTCCCGCCACTCCCTCCCACCAACCCTTGCTCCTTAAGTCACTCCTTAAGTCACATTTCACTCAAAAGCAGAAAACATAAAAGTACGTTGAGGGGAGAGCTGAGGAGTCCTAGGTTGAGGAGTTACAGAAGGGAAACTTTTCTTTCTCCTGTGAGTTGCTGAGATTGAGACCAAAAAGGAGAGGGAGGGGTTTGAGCAGGGACCGCTGGGCAATACTAGAGTACAAAGAGATCAGAGTGAGGGAAGGCCACAATAAGCCTACCCTGGAGGCCCAGCTCAGATCCCTGACTGTGTGTGAGGCCGCTGGTGGTAAGGGGACGAAGTACTGAGCCCCAAATGAACTGTTTTCCCTCTTGCCCTCACAGCTCACCATTATATTTAAGAACATGCAGGAATGCATTGATCAGAAGGTCTACCAGGCTGAGGTGGACAATCTTCCAGCAGCCTTCGAAGATGGTTCTGTCAATGGAGGTGACCGACCTGGGGGCTCTAGTTTGTCCATTCGAACCGCTAATCCTGGGAATCACGTGGAGATCCGAGCTGCCTACATCGGCACAACTGTAATCGTTCGGCAGACCGCTGGGCAGCTCTCCTTCTCCATCAAGGTAGCAGAGGATGTGGCCAGGGCCTTCTCTGCTGAGCAGGACCTGCAGCTCTGTGTTGGGGGGTGTCCCCCAAGTCAGCGACTCTCCCACTCAGAACGCAGTCGTCGGGGAGCTATCACCGTGGATACTGCCAGACAGCTGTGCAGGGAAGGGCTGCCCGTGGAAGACGCTTACTTCCATTCTTGTGTCTTTGATGTTGTGATCTCTGGTGACCCCAACTTCACGGTGGCCGCTCAGGCAGCTTTGGAGGATGCCCGAGCTTTCCTGCCAGACTTAGAAAAGCTGCATCTCTTCCCCGCAGACGCCGGAGTTCCTCTTTCCTCAGGAACCCTCCTGGCCCCACTCTCTGGGCTCCTTCTTCTGTGGCTTTGCATTCAGGAACTAGGCCAGCAACCCCATGACTGTTTTTGAAATGATCAGGGAATAGAGATAGGCAAGGAAGAACATGAAGAATCCCTGAAGGAAACAGAGGGAACTAGAAGACACATGAAATAATGACATTTAACCAGAGTCAGATAAGGTTGTAGTCCAGGACTGAAATGATCACAGAATAAGGATTCTGGGTAAATCTTCTACAATCTAGACTTCTGTAGGGGCTCTTTGTCCATTTTCCCAGTCCCAGTTATGATAAACGATTGTTCTAGTTCATCTACTCCTGAAATCACCCCAACAAACTTAGAGGTTATAGGGGTCTGGATGACCAATAGAAAACTAAAGGGTTGAGACTTTTAAGATGAAACAATTGAAAGAGGAAGACATGACCATTACCTATGAGAGATGTAAAAATTCAACAATATTTTCTCTTGGAAGATGGAAAGAGGAGGAAATGATTAAGGATGGAGTCTATTTGATAAATAAAAGTGGGTAAGATGTGCTCTTTCTGGCTCAGAAATGAAACAGGGCTTGTCTGGATCTTAGGAGAAGGGAAACGCTACCTTTAGAGCATGGCACGGATAGGAAAGAAGCAAGCATCCCCACCCCTACATAATCTGTTATTAAAGCTATGAATTCTTCACATCCTCTTCTGCTGCCTTTGTTGAATCTCTTTACAGATGCTTGAAATGGAGTAAAGACGAAGTATTTACTCCACCGAAAGAGGGCTCAGAAGTATCAGATACTATTTCTGCCCTTGGGATGTTTACAGGCTACTAGGGAAACAAAACTGATTGACATGGAGGAGTGATGAGTGTGCAATTATTCCCTAAATTCTGTGATGCAATGAATTCAGATGGGAGTTAGTTGATGAAAGACAGATGACACATGAAATAATGGAAGATAGTTGGTGAGAATTAAAGAAATAATAAGAGGCAATAGAAGGGATGGGATTTGAGGTGATCTTTGAAGACTGGGAAGGATTTGAATTGTTAAGGACCTTCCAGGGCAATGAAGACTGGAGTTGTGCATAGATTCATTCTTCAATGAGGAAACCAGCAAAACTCAAATGAAGTAGATAGGAAGGAATGGAATAGAAAGATGGGCAGAGGCCAAATTATGAGGGATCTTGAAAGTGAGTCCAAGGAATTTAAATTAATAGCTAACATTTACTGAGAGCTTAATATTACCAGGTAATGTTCTAAACATTTTTAACATATGAATTCATTTAATTTTCACAACTCTCTAAGGAAGGTAATAGTGTCATCTTCACTTTTATATAAGGAAATTGAGGTACAGCAAGATTAACCAACTTGCCCACAATCACATAGCATGTAAATGGTTGAACAGTAATTAATTCATTAATTGACAATAACTGTTGAACCCAGGTGATTGGGCTCCAGAGCCTTAACTCTTCATCACTACACTGTGTTGTCAAGGAAACAGAGCCATTGAAGATTCCGGTTGCAGAGGTGGGCAAGGAGTGCAGCTGTGGCCCTGGCTGCCTCCACACAAGTGACTTCCTTCTTAACTGCTCCTTAAATTGGTTCTCTGAACTCAGAAGAGTAACTTTATCCCTCAGATGTGGGAATTTCAAGTCAGTTAAGAATTTCATGGCCAACTGATGAATGAGATTTTTCTATGGTACCTGTCATGTAACACTGTTTCTTTTGCCCAAACTTAAGGTTAGCCCTAGTACCAGTGGAGTGTTTATTTAAAAATGGGTAGCTCAAAATAAACGCATGAAAAGATGCTCAACATTATTAGTCATTAGGGAAATGCAAACCAAATTAGTCACAATGAGAAAACACTACACAACCACTACAATGGCTAACATTAAAAAGACTGACCATATCAAGTGTTGGAAGAAGTGGAGCTCTCACAACCTAATGGTGGAAATGTAAAATGGTACAACTAGTTTGTACAAATGGTTTGGCAGTTTCTCTAAATTAAAATTAAGCATATACCTACCATATGATCTAAACATCCCTCCCCTACTTCTTCTTCTTCTTTTTGGTACAGGCCACAGGGTTTATTCAGATTTCTCTATATAGTAGTTTTTTTTTAACTTTTTTAAAAATTTCATTTCTTTTCAGCGTAACAGAATTCATAGTTTTACACCACACCTAGTGCTCCATGCAATGCGTGCCCTCCATAATACCCACCACCTGGCTCCCCCAACCTCCCACCCCCCGCCCCTTCAAAACCCTCAGGTTGTTTTTCAGAGTCCATAGTCTCTCATGGTTCATCTCCCCCACAATTTCCCTCAACTCCCTTCTTCTCTCCATATCCCCATGTCCTCCATGTTATTTGTTATGCTCCGCAAATAAGTGAAACCATATGATAATTGACTCTCTCTGCTTGACTTATTTCACTCAGCATAATCTCTTCCAGTCCTGTCCATGTTGCTACAAAAGTTGGGTATTCGTCCTTTCTGATGGAGGCATAATACTCCATGGTGTATATGGACCACATCTTCCTTATCCATTCGTCTGTTGAAGGGCATCTTGGTTCTTTCCACAGTTTGGCGACCGTGGCCATTGCTGCTATAAACATTGGGGGTACAGATGGCCCTTCTTTTCACCACATCTGTATCTTTGGGGTAAATACCCAGTAGTGCAATTGCAGGGTCATAGGGAAGCTCTATTTTTAACTTCTTAAGGAATCTCCACACTGTTCTCCAGAGTGGCTGCACCAACTTGCATTCCCACCAACAGTGTAAGAGGGTTCCCCTTTCTCCACATCCTCTCCAACACACGTTGTTTCCTGTCTTGCTAATTTTGGCCATTCTAACTGGTGTGAGGTGGGATCTCAATGTGGTTTTAATTTGAATCTCCCTGATGGCTAGTGATGATGAACATTTTTTTTCATGTGTCTGATAGCCATTTGTATGTCTTCATTGGAGAAGTGTCTGTTCATATCTTCTGCCCATTTTTGATATGATTATCTGTTTTGCGTGTGTTGAGTTTGAGAAGTTCTTTATAGATCCTGGATATCAACCTTTTGTCTGTACTGTCATTTGCAAATATCTTCTCCCATTCCGTGGGCTGCCTTTTTGTTTTGTTGACTATCTCCTTTGCTGTGCAGAAGCTTTTGATCTTGATGGAGTCCCAAAAGTTCATTTTTGCTTTTGTTTCCTTTGCCTTTGGAGACATATCTTGAAAGAAGTTGCTGTGGCTGATATC
>PISX010022653.1:0-31288 GCA_004024625.1 Mellivora capensis
GCTGATGGGAGCAATGTGGCCAAGGAGCGCTGGCAGTCACCACAGCTGGAAGAGGCACAGGATGGATTCTCCCCAAAGCCCTTGGAGGGCGTGTGGCCCCACTGACACCTGATTTCAGCCTCATGATAGGGATTTCGGACTTGTGGCCTCCACAACTGAGAGAATACACTTTTGTAGTTTCAAGCTACCAAATTTGTGGCTTCTACAGCATCCTCAGGAAATGAATGTGTCTCAGTAAATTTCAGAATCTTTATCACATAAGAACTGTTTCTGATCAATATGCAAAGGAGTCAGAAATCAGTAAAAATATATATATATGTACCTACATATATAAATAAATTCTAATATATTTGGATGACTGAAAAATGACACTCTGAAAAAACACATGGATTAAAGATGAATCATAATAGAGGTGCAAAGACACCTAGAACTGAATAAAACTAAAATACTTGAAATTAAAACCTGTGAAAAGAGTGTTTTGCTTGAAATTTAAAAACCTAGAGAATAAAAAAAATAAACAATATGCACAATGCCCAACTTAAGAAGTGAGAACAAAAACAACTAATCAAAGAAAGTAAAGGAAGGAGAAAGTGAAAAGGGCGCGTATTGCAGGGAGCACTGGTTGTGGAACATAAACAATGAATCTTGGAACACTGAAAAAATAAAATTAAGTTAAAAAAATAAAATAAAATTGACTCCCCCCGCCAAAAAAAAGTGAAGAGCAAAAAACTGATGAAACAGAACACAGAAGTTATAATAAAGGGGGTCAGCAAAGCCAAAAGTTTTTTTTTTTTAAAAGAAGGCATAAAAAATGATACAAAGAATGAAAAAAAAAAAAACAAACCATCACCACAACTATAGGAGAGACTAAAACCTAGGTAAAGAGAACTTAGAAATATGAAAAAAGTCCTATAACCATTAATAAAATTAAATTTATTAAAAATGTTCTCACAAATAAAATGCTAAGCACAGATTATTTTATAGGTTTTACCAAATGATCAAAAAAGATCATGCCAATCTTATAGAAACTCTAGAAAATTAAAAAAAAAAAAGGGAATGCTACCAACTCTTTTAATGAGCCAGTATATTATTGACAGAAAAACAACAATGTGAGGAAATTCAGAAGCGAATCTTATTCATGAACACAGATGCAAAAATCTTAAAAATGTTAGCAAATGAAATCCAGCAGAGAATAAAAAGTAATAATGAATCATAACCAAAGTAGGTTAATCCCATGAGTGCAAATCTATTACTATTTGGAGATTTGTGCTATAGTGTTTAGGGGTAAATACCAGGCTGTCCGTGGCTTTCTTTGAAATGGCCTGGGTTGGGGGGGGAGTAGGGAGAGATGGTGAAATGAAGCTGTTGCACATACATAACAAGAAATAGGTACAGCAATGTTCCTATCAGGGTTGGCTGAATAGCAAAATATCTGGACCAAACCATACAAAGGTTTGCTATATGGCAATAAAGAAGTTGAACCACAGTTCGACATAATACCACGACTAACTCTTGGATACTTAATAGTGAGTGCCAGAGCGAGTTGTAGAAGACCAAATATAAAATGACCCAGTTTTTTATAAAACTCAAAATGAGCAAAACTGTAAGTGTTGAGGAAATATGCACATATGTGGGGAAGCTAATAAAAAAAAAGGAAGTGAGTGATACAAATAAAACTCAGGATACACTGAGTTCCTTTCAGGCTGTGGGGAGGCAGAGGAGTGGAAGAGGAAGGAACATACAGGCAGGCTGGTAATGTTCTAGTTCTTAAGTTGGGTAGGGAGCTCTCTGGTATTCATCTCCTACTGTGTTTTACAATTTATATATATGTTACATGTATGTAGCAAACATCATATAATGAATGTCTTAAAATATGTAAGTGCTTCTTATATCTATAATAGAAATAATAAACCCATTTCACGGTCAAAAATCAATCAGGTTTGGTACGTTTTGAATGTCTAGGCACTTTGTAAGGAACTATTAAAATTTAAAAATGAATATATGAGGGGCGCCTGGGTGGCTCAGTGGGTTAAAGCCTCTGCCTTCGGCTCAGGTCATGATCTCAGGGTCCTGGGATCGAGTCCCGCATCGGGCTCTCTGCTCAGCGGGGAGCCTGCTTCACCTTCTCTCTCTGCCTGCCTCTCTGCCTACTTGTGATCTGTCAAATAAATTAAAAAAAAAAATCTTAAAAAAAATGAATATATGACACAGTACACCTACCCTATCTAGAGGAGTCCCAAATATAGTCTGAGGGAAGACGTTTATGCAATAATCTAGAAAACCATCAAGAGTTATGTTGTTTGTTAGAGACTCTGCACTTTGGATGGCCTGTGGTGACACTATGACTGTGACAGAGCAAGGTTTTTAACCAGGAAGAGGTCTCCCAGGATTTCCTCCCATACAAGCAAAATAAATGAAATGATTTTCTATCATCGATGGGATGACTAGAGACTCATCTGTCCACACGTCCCGGTAAGCACCCATCCAGGGTCTCTCCGTGGGAAGCCTGGCTGTCCTTGGCTGCTGGGGGCGGAACTGCTGTCCCCAGTGCCCTCTGACGGCCAGGACTAGAAATGGCTCCCACAATCCTCTAAGTGGTATCATGTATTCATTTTTCATTCTTAGGATTTCCTTACAACCCGCACAGAAACGCATTAGATACTGAATAAACGCTGGACAATTAGGTTTCCTCTCAGGGGAACTGGAGTGTGAGCGGTGCACAGCATACGGGCCAGTCGGGGGCGGGAATGGGGCTGAAATGAGCTGGGTGGTGAGGTGCTTTAAGGATGGCAGGAAACAACTAGAAACAATGAGGAAACAGGCTGAGTAAAAGTAGGCCACTTCGGGGGCACCTGGGTGGCTCAGTGGGTTGAAGCCTCTGCCTTCGGCTTGGGTCATGGTCCCAGGGTCCTGGGATCGAGCCCCGCATTGGGCTCTCTGCTGAGCAGAGAGCCTGTTTCCCCCCGCCCCTCTCTGTCTGCCTCTCTGCCTATTTGTGATCTCTGTCTGTCAAATAAATAAAAAAAATTAAAAAAAAAAAAAAAAGTAGGCCACTTCGGATCAAAGCATACCCCTGGAAAGCAGTAAAATTCCAGCAAGGAGGCAGCAGAGGCCTGAGACAGGAGGCTGCCAGTCACAGGGCTGCTAAGAGGCCAGGCTGTGCAAGAACTCCTGGGCTGGGATGCCCATGAGACCCTTTCTTCCCGGCCCACATGCACCCATAAGGAACTGCTCCTCATTGCCCCACCAGCCACACTTCCTGGAGCTTCAGTTAGTGCGGAGCTGCCACTTGCGCCCAGGTACCTGCCGCAGAGAAAACATGCCGCAGGGCCTTACCAAACTTGGCTGCGGCGCGCTGTGGGTAAGCACGCTCTTTACTTGGCATGATTTCTCAGGCTCAGGGTGAAAATAAATGGGGATACGCCTTTAAATAAATCAGGGAATGGGATTTTAGTAGGAAAACTGTGGTACATGCTTTCTATTTCTCACCTTTTCAGACTATTGTGAATACTGCTATTTTAAGCAACGATTATTAAAAGAAATGGGTGGTAAATTTTGTTTTAGAGACAACACACATTCGGAATCAATCCTTAAAATTTCTACTGGATACACACAAAAAAATCACCACTGACACTGATCATCAGTCGACTCCATAAATAATTATTAAACTCACCATACCAGTCTCTATGTTAGGTGGATTGAGGTAAGTATGTGGATTTCTAATGTAACCATCTTTGTATGGCTCATCTGAAAAGTGATAAGCATTAGATCTTCTGAAATATGGTCTGTCATGAGGCAGATTGAAGAGGTCATGTAATTCCTAAATGAAATCAGAATCAATAGAAAAAAGTTAAATAACTTAGACTCCTTGCTCGTTGGTAAACAAACTCAATCTAAAGATATAAAACAAAAATAACTATATATTGGCTACAAAAGTTATCAGACACACTTATAATTCACAGAGGTCGAAAAGGGCGGGATTTAAACTAAACCCAAAAGAGAGTTATGTATGTTTTTCCATGGATATGGATAGAAACTGGAAGGGATCACAGAAAAAATGAAAATGCAGCTGAGCCTTGAACAATGTGAGGATCTGAGGCACCGAGCCCTCACACTGTCAAAAATCCACATACATGTATATGTATTATATACTATATTCTTACAATATAGTAAGCTACATAAGAGAAAATGTTATTACAAAAATAGGAAGGAAGGGAAAGTACATTTACAGTGGCGTATTGTATTTACTGAAAATAATCTGTGTGCCAGCGGACTCTTGCAGTTCAAACTTGTGTTATTCAGGGGCTGACTGTAATTTGTCAGAGTGCGAGAAGTAACATAAAATTTCAAATTACGTATTTATTATAACACAGTCTGTTAAAATACATCCAGGCTAAAGTCTGGTTTGGAAACAGCCTTGTAAATGAGTAAATTAGAATTAACAAGGGTAGAATTACATGAAAGTGTTCTGAAAAGTCATGCTTACTTAACAAATACAAGGGGTGGTGATTAAATTCTGGAGGAGAGATGGGTGGTAGGAAGCCAACCAATATGGCATCAAAATTAAAATACGCATACATGTTTAAAATGCAAAGTTTTCCCAACTGCATAAAAATGTGACCCTTCCTTTGTAAAGTCTGACATTTTCTTTTTCGTGTCTCCTAAGTACTTTCGCAGCTGGAGTGGGATCATCTGGTGCCTCTGCAGGTCAAGTCCACCAGCACTTACAGACTGAGCAGAGGGTCACAGCACCCTGCCTCTTCCCAGGGACAGATGAGGGAAATGCTCCTGTGATATAGTCGGATGGGTGCCAGGCAAGACCACACATCAAAAATACGCACTCCAAAACTAGTCAATTCATTTCTAAATCTCAGTTCTTTGAATGCTGATCATACTTTCTTCAAACTGCCTCTAATAAAACCCTAACAACCCTGGGAGGTTGGGGGGGATGTAAAGTATTACTACAAATCCTAATTAGAATTAGCATAAATCCTAGCTTTCCTTCCCTAACCGTAATCTCGTCTCTTCTACGAATCTGAAAGCAAGGGAAGGGAAAAGGAGTTTATTTATAAACACTTAGCAGCAGCTCAAGGCATGTAAGCATCTTTTCATTTCTATATCTCATTACGGAATAATTTCACAGAACATATGAACCACACTGAGTGTCTGAAATCAAAATGTTACATATGGTTTAGCATATTTTTTCATTAATACAATTTAAAAAAAGTTCTATGTTAACAGAAATTAAATAACATAGGAAGACAGTAGTCTGATTCCACTTTCATATTAAATCACAAAATAAGTTCCATTTATTTGAAATGTTTAAGTAAATATAAAGTGAATGAACGTCATAATTTTTCTAAAAATAAGTGTATTGGCTTTACCTTCCTTTTTTTTTTTTTTTTTTAAAGATTTTATTTATTTGACAGAGAAGAGAAAGCACAAGAAGCAGGGGAAATAGAGGGAGAGGAAGAACCTTGCTAAGCAGGGAGCCTGACCCCAGGATGCTGAGATTATGACCCAAGCCGAAGGCAGATGCTTAGCCGACTGAGCCACCCAGGCGCCCCTTGATATTACCTTTCTATAGGCCTGCAGCTGACCATCTGGAATTCCTGATGGATATGAAATTGTTACAAGATTTTTTCCCCCTGGCAATAAAAAGTGCAGTGGTTCAGGGACCACAATAGATGTTCCTTTCATATACTTCAAAATACATTTCTCCATGTCAGTTAGTTGATTATGAATTGCATCAACTAGAAGTTTACGAACTCTGTGGAGGGAAATATTCAAGTACATTAACAAAAGTTATAGTGGCTATGATAAATTAGAATGGAGAGTTAATATATCCCAAATACAGTAAAAAACTTGACTGGACCAGGATTATTAAATGAAGTCTAACTTTATGCAAAATGAAGTATACTGTATATTTCCTATATGTAGGTAATGGGAAAACCTTATAGGTTTTACACACTACCCTATTTCCTCTAAATAAACATTTAATTACTAGATGACTCAGTTTAATAACAAACAAGGAGTAAATCATAGTAAAAATAAGAATAATCCTGGATATACCTATGTGATATTTACAAATGGGCTCTGATTACTTTGGGAAGGAGGGCTTATACAAATGTGTCAGTAGCAGTACAAAATACTTACTTTCCCCATGTTTCTTCTGGAGCAACAGACAGAACTACATCAACAGGTAAAGTCATACTAACGTAGTGGTGTCCTCCGCTTTCTCTTTCAATGATGGGGGTGACAGCTCCCATTGCGGTTGACATTTCCAGCATAAGATCTATGTTTACTATTTGATGCTATAAAGATAAACAGTAATAGTCAACTTATAGCACACTGAACATTAAATATAAAGGGCAAGTGACTTTTTAAGGGCCATACAAAGCTGTATTTTTTTTTAAGATTTTATTTATTTATTTGACAGACAGAGATCACAAGTAGGCAGAGAGGCAGGCAGAGAGAGAGAGGAGGAAGCAGGCTCCCCGCTGAGCAGAGAGCCCAATGTGGGGCTCAATCCCAGGACCCTGGGATCATGACCTGAGCCAAAGGCAGAGGCTTTAACCCACTGAGCCACCCAGGCGCCCCCATACAAAGCTGTATTGTAGTAAACTGTTTAAAAGCACAAATCTTAAAAAAAAAAATCTCCTCTGCTCCAAAATAATCTGAAGAGAGGTGGAGAGGGAGTGGGGATGAAGGTGAAATCAGACTGACCATTTGTTGATAAACACTTTTTTTAAACATTCGTGTGTGTGTGTGTGTGTTGATAAACATTAAAGTTGCTACAGGCTCACCAGGATTCATATACTATTCTACTTCTGTATAAAGTGAAAAAAAACCAATGAACAAGATATAATAATCACATACCAAAGGAACTTTTAAACATACACCAGAACTATAAATCCCTAGCCTAAAGACACACAGAACTATATACAGATACTGAACTCCATTAGTAGGTTTGATTTTGACAGTGGTATGGAATTACAACTCTGAAAGTACTTTCTGTCTGAATGTTTTCTGTTTTGAACAATCTGGCAAAATATTGAGTATACTGGAAGCCAGGTTTCTCAGAGGCAAAAAGTTATGAATTCAAAGAGGTAGAAGTAGAATTGGAAATATAAATATGATTTACATAGATAAATAGGAACGTATTGTGGTGTGTGTGTGTGTCTGTGTATATATATGTATACATGTATGGTACGTATGCATATGTGTGTGTGCTCCTTAGAGATATGCCTGATCCCTGAGCTGGAACAGGGACAGTACATAATGTGCCTAGAACATCTTGTGGAAAAAGTAGGAAGTCCTCAAAAATACGGTGTCAAAAGGATATTGGAGCAAGCCTGAAGAAGTGTTCATTGGCCAAATCTTGGAAAATGTTAGCATCCAAAGATTTTAACTCCTTGCATAAAATAGGAACCCATGCTTCCTTGAACATAATAAATAGGGAAAAACAAAGCTCTCCTTATGGTACAATGTCATCTAAGAAATATAAAAGGAAATGATAGCAAAATCACTTTGCAACCATCAGGTTATTGTTGGGATTCAGACAAAAATTATTGGTTGACGCTGGAAGTGGTGGGTAAAACTTTGGTGAGGAATAGATAGCCTCAAAGTATCTTACCATGAGATACTTACTACTTACAAGGGAAAAAACAGTGCCCTCACAGAGAAGAAAATGAGCAGACCCCATGGGAAGTAAGGGATCAGAGTTAACATCACCAATACTAGAGGCCAACTGATAGCACATGCCTCTTCAATACGATGTGCTGAGGAGGACAGGACATTACTTCGGATGCATTCCTATCAACAGTGCACCACCTCAATCTAGTTACGAGGAAGCCTAAAACAAACCCCATCTGAGGAAATAATCGACCCGTACTCCTCAAAATGTCAAGCTCCAGCTACACGTAATTCTCAAATCACCTCATCTACAGCCCACAGGTTCTTTATGTATGTTCTGTAACAGCTCATGTGGACGTCTCACTGGTGTCTCAAACCACGTGACCCAAACTGACCTCATATCTTCCCCATTGCCCATCTTAACCCAAGAAAGAAAATGGTCATTCCATTTCCAATTCATTTCCAAGTATCATCCATTTTATCCCCTAAATATCTCTTGGATCCCTTCCCTCCTCTCCATTACCACAGCTGCTGGCTTAGTTCTGCTTCTTCTGAAGTGGCCCCAGCCTAGCTCTCTAACCTCATGTCCACCCTATTTTCCCATAACAGCCTAGAAAAACACTGTAGTCATATTAACTTCATACAACTTCCTCCCTTAAAGTAGCTCCATTATTTATATCTCCAGTACTTGCCAACTTTGTGGCAAATGGCAGGTCCTCAATAACACTGGTTCAAAAAGCACCGGAACTAAGAACAATGTGAAGAAAGGTAAATCATTTATTATTTACTATCTCACAGCACCATGTGTCTCTGTCATGTTTCAGAGTGGTTCCTTTTTATTTAGTTTTAAGTAATTTGCAAACATACTTGAGTTGTGTATTTTTGTGGGAGCAGAGAAAGCATCCCCCAAAACGTATGTATTAGGATATGTATGACTATGGAACAAAAGCTTAAACATGTATAACAGAGATATAACCTCTCACAAGTCATTTACTCTTTCTGGAATCAACAATCTGATCTATAAAGAATAAGATAGTTGCATTAAATAATCTCTAAGATCTCACTCTGGTCCAAATTCAAGGATTATAAATTTTTAAACACTAAGAAGACAGGTGATCTGCTTACCATGTCTGATAACTTCTTGTCTTTCTTCCTCATAAATTTTCGTTTTATATCTTCTTCCTGTTCAAAGCTAGACGTTTAATACACAAAGATGTTTATAATATGAAATGACATTTTGAAAACATTTCTAGCAATTTTCAAACATACTCACTGAATAAAGCGCATTATGTTCTTACAAGCAGAGCTATCACTCAGTTCTCCCGGAATGGTGTTTATGTCACTATTAGGCCATATATACACTGAACTGTGGCAAATTCTGAACACAAGGGCATTTGAAGAAAGCTTGGTTGACAGGTCACTCAGCACATGTTTTAGTGCTTTCTTGATAAATATTTCTAAATTAAAAGAATATAAATAGAAGGTAATGAGAAATATCTTAAACTTTTCAACATGAATGGTTCCAAACACACAAAAGTCCAACACAGGAAATTGACTCCCAAATAACTATTCTCTAGACTCAATAACAGAAGATATAAAATGAGAATTTATGCCTTTCTTTTTAATAAATTGAGATAAAATTCACAGACCATAAAATTCATCCCTTTAATATACACAATTCACTTGCTTTTAGAAACTGACAAGGTTTACAATCATCACTAATTCCAGAACACTATCATCACCCCAAGTGATGATAAGTGCTATACTTATTAGCACTCATTTCCCATTCCTCCTACACTGACCCATAGCAACCACTAATCTACCTTCTGTCTATACAGATTTGCCTATTCTGGAAACGTCCTATAAACAGAATCACACATTATGTGTCCTTTCACGTCTATCTTTCATCCTGTCTAGTATTTTCAAGACTCATTCACATTGTAGTGTAAATCAGTATTTACTTTCTCTTTATGGCTCAATAATAATATCCCTGAATGGACACAATACACTTTGTTTATCCATTCACAAGCTGATACACAAATGGATTGTCTCTCTGCTTTCTGGCTATCATGAATAATGCTATGTACATTTGTGTGCAAATTATTGTGTGCACATCTCTCTTAAGTGATCACTTAGGAGTAGAATTGCTGGGTCACAGGGCAAGTCTATGTTTAATCTTTTGAGGAACTGCCAAACTGTTTTCTAAACAGTTATTTCACCACTAATATATGAGGACACCAATTATTTTCAAAATACTATATAACTTATAGCAGTAAAACTGTTGAATGAAATTCAAATTTCTTTGAAGTTTTTTTAATCTTTGGACTCTGTCCCACTAAGAGTAGGTATTCTAAAGTCAAAGTTTTTTCTGTGTAATGTGTCATTAACCTGATACTTTTTTTACTTCATTTCCATGGATTTCTTTTTAATTTACTATAATCTTTGGTTTATGTAAAACATTTTCATGGTTCAAGAAGATATATTTAAAGACAATACACATATACTTATTTAAGCTTTATATTCTTAAATCCTAAACCTATTTAACCTTGTGATTAAAACACTTATTTAACTATCACCCTGATATCTTAATTAAATAAATACCTTGGGGTTGTGGTAGAGAAGATTACTTATTAACAAGAGAGATTTTAAGACATCTTGATATGTTTCAGAAGGCCAAATTTAAAGATTTTCAGCTACACTACAAAAGACAAACATAATTCCTGGATTATCTTCTGTTTATCCCTGAATTTACTTTCATTAATTTGGGAGTGGGGATTCGAATGGACCAAGATTGAGAGCAATTTTTTTTATCGTGAAAGGATGAGTCAGAAAGAACATTCTGCGTTCTCTCCCTTCCTATTTCCACGGGGCCTGGAAATGATGGCCAGCTAGTGACCTTCTACAAGGAACTCCGCACTTTTCATTCCTTATCTTTCTGAACTTCTCTGTGGTTTCTGACACCACTGATCACACTTTTCATGAGTAATTTTATTTATTATCATGGTACTAATAAACATTCTTCAGAGATATTCTTTCTCTCCAGTCCTGACCACCCACTCTCCCCTAAATTTCAGATTCAAATTACCTGATGCCTGCTGGGAACCTGCACTTGATAGACTCTGGCATCCCAAATGAAACACCTTTCAAACACAACTCATTTCCCTCCTCTGATATTCTTTACCTCTGTTTGTGGCCTTAGCCCAAGTCAGAAACGGGAAGACATCCTAGAATTTGCTTGATACAAACTCCGCTGATATTTCTCCCACAGAATTCTTATACCGTTACAAAACAACGTAACTTTCAAGAGTGTAGGTTCTGGAGACTCAGGGTTACGTATAGGTGCAAGTCTGCAATGTTCAAATCTGCATGCCTCGTTTATACTGTGCTCATTGTGGATATTTATATTTATTGTGACAACTGTCTGCCACTGGGCAGGGAAGTGTTGTTTTTTTTGTTGTTTTTTTTTTTAAGAAAGGGGACATTTTTTTCTAATTTGCACAGAGAAGCCTCACAGGCAAGCAGTGGTGCTGGAACACAGTGCCTAAGTTTAAATCCAATTTATAGAACTCACTAACCACCTGATTTGAGTTTGTCCTCTCTCTAAGTTCCATCTGCAAAATGAAGAGGATCCCAGTATATTTCATCATCAATTTATAATAAAAAAGAAGTTTTTTTGGTCAGACTTACCGTTAGCAGTAGCTAGCTGAAAAGCTAGATCAAGGCCTCCTCTAATTCTGAAGAGTATATCCATAGTCTCTGAAATCACCTAAGACAAACAGAACCAAAATGCCGTTGTAAAACAAAACAAATTCACCCTCATACAAATGAGAGATTGCTTCTGGAGATTTGTTCTAAGGAAATAATCAAAGTTCAGCAAAAATTTAAGTTCAATGTTGTGCACTTCCCATACTGTTCTCATCATAGCAAAGAAAAAGAAAACTGGAAACCACCTAAACCAGTAAGAAGTCAGTTAAATAAAGAACAATACTACCATAATATTAGGCAACCATTTGAGCAACTGCTCTATGAAGAGTTCTACAGTTGCCATTTGAACAAAAAATATTTAATGACAATGAAAAATACTGAAGACAAAAGTGAAAAAGACAAGAGGTATTTAACGCGGCATGATTTGCACAATGTAACAAATCGCTCAGTACTTTTGTACTCTTCTGTAAGATAGGAAAAATCCGTTATTTCATAGGGTTGTTGTGATGATTCCATAAGAGATCTCAAGTGAAAAGACCACAACCTCCCTAGGCTTCTGAACTGAAATCCTCTCTGAAGAAATAATATTTAAGCTGAGATGAGAAGGGCAAGTAGGTATGAGTATTAACAACTAGAAAGGAAAGCTGGGGGTGGAGGTAGGAGAACCCACTGCAAGCAGGGGCACAGGCTGGTGAAGATCCACTTGGAAGAACACTTAAGAGACTACCACAGATGCTGAGATCTGCCGAGGGCAAGGACAGGGATGGTAGGAGTGGCGGGAATGACCATTGACAGCCATGCAGAAATAGCATGCACAGGATCTGATTATTGATCAGATGTTCAGGGGTTGAGAAGGGGAAGACGACAAGGATGATTTCCAGGTTTCTGGCATGCACAACACGTTGGATTTCCTGATCCGCGGACCACTGGAGGAAGAGCGGGTGTGGGATGAGGGGAGGTGGAAATAGTTTTGAACTTGCTGAGTGTGAAATAATATGAGTTATCCAGGTGAAGGTACAATTAGTAGATAAAGATCTAGAGCTCGGAATACATTTCTAAAAAACTGGATATATAACTTGGGAGGAAACGCGGGATGTAAAGACAAGCACCCTTGAAGACCACCACATCTAGGAAAAGGCTTGGAAGACCTACCTGGCCGAGCAACTGGGAGGGACACCGGCGGGAGTGGGACACCACCGGAGCTCAGGGAAGAGAGTATCTGAAGAAAGTGACTCCTATCTTTCCCAGGCCCGATACCTCTTCAAACCTTCAAGACGCCAAATAATCCCTCGTTCTCAACATGATTCCACAAGGAGGCGGCGCGGGGAGCGAAGGTCCTAGAGCGGCTGAACTGGGATATTCTAGGCTGTGCGGGGCAGTTTTCCTCCGGCTCTAGCACGGACAGGCCGAGAGAAAGGAGGCCCAGACCACCGAGCTCGCAGCTGCTACCGTGTGGGTCCCGGCAGGGCAGCTCCTTTCAAGGACTTGGACCCACCGAAGCTACGAAAGTCTGAGGGGAAACGCAGGCGTCTGCAGCAAGTACTCACCATATCTGCTACGTGGCTCTGACAGGGGCGCTGACGTCCGCGCAAGGGCTCAGCACGCTAGCCCGGAAGTAGCGTTCCCAGGGGCGGAGCCTGGGAAGACTAACTACAACTCCCAACATGCCCCGCAGCAACGTCACGGGGAGGACCTTACCACGGCTCCTCGCGGATGGATATTGGGGCGGAGGAGCAGAGAAGCCTTTTCCCCCTAAATTCTATTGGTTGATTCTTTCCCATTCTACCCATACTCTAAAGTCTTTATGTGTGTTTCTTGATACGGGTTCGCACTCGGGTTTGCACTCTCCACGTATCCTTCCGTAGCGTACTTAGAAACGAGTTCTCCCGTGCCCGAGGCAACGCGTCACAATAAACACCTGCGGCCACGGTCAATATAGGAGTGCGCGGAGCGGGCAGCGGCTTTTCGCAGGGAGGCGTCGCGCGCAGCAGTTCGCGCGACGTGGCTCGAAGCACCTGTCGCTCCTGCGGCTGAGTTAACCCGGACCCGACCTCAGATGACCTGGTGTCGGTTGTCGGACGGGGTGTCCTTCTGAGAGGTGACTTGGTCCTCGGGGCCGCAGGGTGTTGTCCTTTAGATGCCCCCCTACTCCGAGCCTGTTTCCGTAATGGGAAATAATTTTCCTGTCGCTTCAGTTTTCCCGACCCTCCTCCACCGCCCCCTTCCCTCAGCGCTTGAAGCTTAAGGGACTTGCCGAAGTCAACGTGTGTTACACTTCATTATGTGCTTGCCGGCTTAGGTTATAAGCAACCTGGGGCCTGGATCCATGCCCTTTGAATGTTTTCCTAGCTTCTGTCCGCGAGCTTTACCCAGAGGAGGGGTTTGCGAAGTGTTTGTTGAATGAACGAACGATTCTGTAAATGTGGTTCAGGAAGAGTTAAGGAGTGGGAAAATTCAAGGCGGGAACTTCTTTCCTTTCCTTTTCCCCTCTGTGGCTCGCTCGGTTGTGTGCCAGGCGCCGCGCAGACGCTGGAAATACTGGGGTAAGGAAGAACCAGACTCTCCCCGGTGCCTGCCTTCGTGGAGCCAACAGTTTAGTGGGGGGAAAACGGCTGTTAAAAAGGATTCCCACGCGTTGTACGTGAACTCATAACCCATTAGATAAACCATGGCGAGGGCTTGAGAAGAGAAGTACATGATAGGTAATTAAAGAAGTGATCAATGAGCTACACAACCGGAAGGATCAGTGTTAGCTGGGGGAACCAAAGGAGTCAGCACGGTGAAGTACTCGCAGGAAGCGAAACAGCATGTGCCATGGTCCTGTGGCTGCAGCGAGCCTTATCTGAGAATTGAAAGAAGTCAAATGGAGCCCAGGTGCCAGGGAATGGGGTCCCCCACCGTGACAAATATGGGTGATAGAGGACCATTTAAAGTCCATTTAAAGGATTGCGAGCCATTTAAAGGATTTGAGCCCGTGAAACATAACAGGAAGCCTTGTGGTTGGGCAGTGGGATGGAGCTTTGAAACACGCTGCAAATGAAAGTAGCACCTACTGCTTTTAAAACTGCTTTTAAAAACAAGGGGAAAACGTGGAATTGGTGGGGGGGGGGCAGCAGGGATGGAAGCATATCTTCTTATGCTTTTGTTTAAATGGAATCTCGCCCCCTTGATATTACACGTTAGCAATGTTGATGCTCAGATGAGCCACAGTTCCAAATAGGCAAGTGTTTAGTGTCACTGAAATTCAAGACAAAAGGTTCTTACCGAGGGTTATAAATTGGGAAGCATAAACCATGTCTGTTTTATTCAGTAATGTATGCCCAGTGCATCTAGTTGGTGCTTAAAAAAATACTATGGGAGTGCCTTGGTGGCTCAGTCTGTTAAGTGACCCACTCTTGATCTCATCTCAGGTCTTGAATCCCAGAGTAGTGCGTTCAAGTCCCCCCTTTGGGGCCCCACACTAGGTGTGGAGCCCATTTAAAAAATAATATACATATTTAAAATGTATAATGATGTATATAAATACATTTATATAATACATTTATATATACATACATTTATAAATAAAAACATTTAAAATATATATATATAATGATGAGATGGAGGTAAATATTCCTTAGCTCTTTGGTTTTCCTTTCCAGAACATGTCTAATTAAAAAAAATTCTAAATAAATACTTGAATGTTTAATGTGGTATTGCAAAAGAAAATTCACAATTGCAGTTTGCCCTTTAACAAATACTCTTAATTCATTGTGGATTATCATTTGTTTTGTTGTTGTTAATTTTTATCTTGCCTAGACAATTGTCCTTTCCCATCCATCTCCTTTGTGAACTAATTTTTCCAGTGACACATTTCTTGTATTCATTTAAAGTTGAGAAAAGAACTATAGGATAATAAGACATAATGACTATATGTGTTGTGGATTCTGAAAAACTGTTGTAATTTCCAACATGAGAGACAACGCAGTATGTTTAAATCATTTGATCTAAACTGAAAGTGTCCTCTCCCCTTATGTAATCGATTTTTAAATATACTTTGAACTTCTCAAAAGGAAGATTTTTTTACACAGTATTTGTACTATACTATACAGTAACAATTTTATCATTTACAACAGATGAATGGCAATGTGACAGATGCTGTCATACACATTTGTTCCTAATTTGTGGATACATCACCCAGAGAATCCAGGGGGAGGGTTCATGGTCATAATTTTGAATGCTATTATTTCCCTTTAGCCCCACAAAGTAGATTTTTTCCCCACATTATATACATAGTTTGGGACCATTGTTTTACAGTGAATGCTAATTCCCAGACTGCAAGTAATTTGGACTGAAATTTATTTATTTATTTATTTTAAAAAGATTTTATTTATTTATTTGACAGAGATCACAAGTAGGCAGGGAGACAGTCAGAGAGAGAGGAGGAAGCAGGCTCTCCGCGGAGCAGAGAGCCCGATGCGAGGCTCAATCCCAGAACCCTGGGATCATGACCTGAGCCTAAAGCAGAGGCTTTAACCCACTGAGCCACCCAGGCGCCCCATGGACTGAAATTTAATAATTGCCTTTTTCCTGAACTTTTTTCCTGTATTTTTCAACATAAAGTAGGATTTTGCTATAAAAGAAATAACCATAGTGAACCCTCTGAAGTTGTCAATATAGAGGATACCACCACAAGAAGGAATCATGCCTGTGGAAGGAGGGAAAACGGATATGGAGAGGATTGGCCTCTTCAGTGAGATGGAATATGTTACTGTTGGTGATAAATATGTGTCATCATTTAATCGTAAGTATATCTGGTTTTCTTTACAGCCTAATAGTAGGTATTTACTATATGAAATTTGGGGTTTAATATTTTTAAATGGTATTTTTTAATGTTCTATATTTTAGAGCATTAAGAATAAAATTGTAAAATTTCAATAGCGTTAAGAGAGAACTTAATTTTATAAGAACAGGAAGCTCCTTTCACTGGGATACCCTTCCTTTGTATATTCTCTGTCCTAGGTAATTTTACTTCTTTCTGAAGGTGCAGAATAATTTGTTTTTAGCTTATGGTTTCTCAGATGGGACACTTTCGTATGCAAGCCGCATTTACATTTGCATGCCAAAAGGCCATACGTGACTTACTTTCCTGAAAAGTAAAATACTAAGTGAATAGCTGAGGGATTTTTAGAAAAGTCATAAGTAATAAAGAGCTAAAGTAAATAAACATTTTAAATGATTCAGTTAAATTTTTGGCTATTCAGTGACTCCTTTGTTATAAAAAGAATGCACTGACATGAAACATCTCCAAGATATATTGTTAAATAAAAAAAACAAGGTGCAGAATTGTTTATTATATATTATACTAAACATCAAAGATGGAAAAGTAAATGAAAATATTCATTGGGACATGGTTAAACATTCTCTGGAAAACAAAATACCATGATTTCCTGTGGGAGAGGAACTGGATGTACGAGTGTAGGAGGAAAATTTATTGTAAAAACATGTTATTGAATTTGGAACCATGTGAATATATTACCTTTTCAAAAATTTCAATTAAAAAACCAGTGATACAAACTCATATTTAAATAACTTGTTGGTTTAAGGATTCTTAGCACTTCAAAAATTTTTTCACATTACTGAAGGACTTCCCAAATTGAGGGCTTGTAGATCTAAATTATAAAAGAAGCTCTAAATGTAAATAAATAAGGCTTTTTAAAAAAAGGCTGTTATAAAAACAGCCTTTTAAAAAATTGCTGGGCTACTACTATTTTGTTGTATATATATATCACATTTATTTATCTGCTCTCCTGTTGATGCACATTTGAGTAGTTACTTGTTTTTTAATATTATGAATGAAACAGCTATGAACATTCTTGTTCACATCTTTTAGTGAGTATAAACCTCATGTGTGTTGAGTATGTATCCAGGAGGGGAATTGTCTCAGTTTGAGTATGGAACACCTTTCCCTTCAACCTAAACATGCCCTCCCCACCACGTACTTACTGATAATCTCACACAGTCATTTCTAGTTTATGGATGGGGAAATATTGGATTAAATGATTTTTCAGGGTCTTTTTCAGCTCTAAAATTCAGAGTCTATAACCAGGACCTAATTAATAAGATGATTTAATGGAAACCTCTTAGGTCTTATTGTCAGTGTACTCTAACACAGAGCTTTCAGTGAACTTTTCGAGACAGCATTTAGAGCTCAAAACTCACTGGGCCCAATCCCACAGTTCAAAACTTTCCTCAGTTATTTTTCATGTTCTTTAATTATTAGTGAGCTCAAAATTATGATATTCCCAATTTATTTTTAAAGGACCTTTTAATGAGGCTGCAAGCAAAAATAAACAGATGCTACCTGGGGGATCCAAAGAAATGTCGAATCTCCAGGCAGGTTATTTTGATCCCCATTTTGTAAGGATATTTGAAGGTGAAGGCTATGTAAGTCTGAACCAAATGAGGAGACGGCATATGATGGAAGAAGCCAAAAAAAATCTAGGCAAAGCCTTCCTCCCTAGTAGTGGAGATAAAAAGCCGTAAGTGTTTGGGGAAAAGTCATAAATACGTCTCCTGTCCCTTTCTCTACTCTAGCGTAAATTGTGTATTTTTCTGAAGGACTTAAGAAGTATGATTCATTTTTTAAACCTTTAAGCTTATCTTGGAGTTGGAGACAGTTATATTGGGTGATACAGGTTGACAGGTAGTTCTGGTTAAGTAGATCCTCATCTCATAAAATTTTTGATTATGTCATTGCTCTCTATTAGTTCATGTAATAAAAGCTGGCTAAATAATGCAAATACATTTGTTTGAAACCTTGAAAAAACTACCTTGGGTCATCTGTGCCCTTTACTCTTTTTTTTTTTTTTTGCTTTGTAAAAACTTTTAAAATGTATACATAAAAATTATAAAATTAAGAGAAGCCTTTTTTTATAAAGAAGATAATTTATGAAGACATGTTATTTAAAAATCATGGTGAAGATACATGCATGGAGTTTAACAGTATTTTAGTTGTGACAGTTGTCAATGTGAAGGTCCATTTTTTTTATATGCTATTAATGCACATTCTGTAATGTTTTCTGTAGAATTTGTGATGAGGATTGGTTCAAGGCCAATTTTGTGCTTAATTGTCCTTTTTTTGAGGTTAGTAAAGCTGTAATCTAGGAATTATTGGAAACTATTGTCACTTCTAGAGATTATGAAATTTTGTTTATATGGAAAATTTAAAATAAGCATAAAAAATAAAAACGTTGTCTCACCTGAAAATCTGTGACTTTGGAAAATGGGGGAAATTAAAAACTAAAAAGTTGGTTGCTTTTTTCTTACCAAAGTTAGGCAAGTCAGTTCCATTGCATGTATTTTGTTCCTTTTTCAGTGATTTTTAAATAAATTGTGATCAAATGTGTATAACACAAAATTTGCTATATTAATTTGCCTCCTTTTAAAAAACTGTATTTAAGATGTGGTTTAGGAAGCTACTATGGCACATTAGGTGGTCCTGTGCCATTCTTCAGTGCACAGTCAAAACCCAGAGAAAAATATGAGGCACCTGGAAAGAATTTATACACAAACCCAGGAAAGAAAGGAACTGGATATGGGTAAGATGTTTTTCATACCTTCATATCATTTGTTTTGCACCTAAAAAAAAAGTAAATTTCTGAATCCTAAAATCACCATTACTTAATTTCCTTCCTTAGCTATGCAAATATTACCATTGGTAAGCAGTTTTCACATTCTGCTGATTTCTATGATGCACCCAAACTAAATTATAAGGTAAAATAATCTATTTTTAACTTTCTTCAGTCTTTCTTAGTTGACCTAGAGAACTCATTTGTGATCTAATTATGCATTGTTTTATTTTATCGGTGTTTGTCTTACTAGGGTAGACTGATACTTATGATTTGTGATAATTTTATGTTTTTGATGTTGGATATCTATATCTTGTTATGTATCTTCTCACTCTTCCCAGGATGAGCTTTTATCTCCTGGTATAGTTTACCACATCTACCTTATATCTCTCTCAACTAGCTATGAGACTTCAGTTAACTTGGCCTGATCAGCTATGTCCTATTTTGAGTAGAAGAGCCATGTCCCAACCCTTAGCCATATTCCCACCACACGCTAGTATCTTGTGGCTAAAGCAGTAGTGGCAGTACCTGTGGCCTAGTCGAGCCATTATGATCAATGAACACAATGCAGGAATGATAGGGAAAAAGGAGAATGTCAAAGGTAGAGAATGGATGAATACCTACAGAAAAGAGTGATAGGATGGGAGGAAAGTATTCTATTTAATGATAGAAATAAAAGCTAAATGTACTGGTATATGCCTCTACACTCATTTTATATAATATTTGACTTTGAATGAAATATAGTCACTTATATAGACAAAACCTACATGGGAATGAGTAGGGGAAACCTTATAAATTTTGGAATAGTATCAACATAATTTAACAATTTCAATATGACTTAGAGAAAACTGGCATTAATGAAAAGTCAAATTTGTTTGGACATTAAACAATAGAACTTAAATGGCAACATTAGTTTTTTTTGTTGTTGTTTTAGGCATGCAGTCTTCAACAATTTTTCTGTGGTAACTTTAAGCAGCAGTAGGGCCATGAGATAGAAGGATAGTGGCCATTTTTGCAAAGGGGTGTGTCCAAACCCAGGAAAAGTTTTCTATTAAACTGGGCAGAAACCTTGATCATTTAACAAGCATCTTTGTTGCTATGTATGGATTATTAGAAAATTATGTATAAGCTACTTTTCATCTGTAGGAATAGTAATAACACATATAAATATACACAAGGCAGTTTTATCAGTGACTCAGTAGTCTTCTTTTAAAGATTTTATTTATGTATTTGAGAGAGAGACAGCACAAAAAGGGGGAGGGGGGAGGGATAAGCAGACTCCCCACTGAGCAGGGAGCCCAACTCAGGACTCAATCCCAGGTCCCTGGGATCATGACCTGAGCTGAAGGCAGTCACCTAACTGACTGAGCCCCTCGGGTGCCCCAGTAATTAGTCTTTTATCCTAAACTTTATGTGCATAAAATACTTTTCTCTCCTAATAGTAAAGTTCTGTTCTTATTTTCAGAACTTACTATTTATAAGTCAGAAATTTTATATATTTTTTTAGAATTTTAAAGAGATTGCCCTGTTGTATTCTTGCTTGTTTCTGACAAGAAATCTGCTGTCATGCTGATTTTTGTTCTTATTCTCTATGTACTTACTGTCCTCTCTTCTCTGGCTACTTTTAAGATTTGTATGTTACTCGTTTGAGTAATTTGATTGTGATGTGCTTTGGTAGTGTTTTCATCTTGCTTCTTGTTCTTGGAGTTTATTGAGCTTCTTGGATTTGTGGGTTTATAGTTTTCATCAAAGTTGGAATATTTTCAGCTATTATTTCTTCAATTATTTTTTTCTGTTCTTTTATCTTTCTCTTCTTTCTCAGGGACCCCTATTACATATGCATTAGATCTCTTGAAATTGTCCCACAGATTATCAGTGCTCTGTTTGCTTTTTTGTTTGTTTTATTTCTCTTTTTCCTTTTCTATATTTCATTTGGAGTTGTTTCTTTTTGTATGTCCTTAAAGTCACTAATCTTTTCTTCTGCAAGGTCCGGTATGCTTTCATGTGTGTATTTCTAATCTCACACATTGTGTTTTTGATCTCCAGAAGTTCTACTTGATTGTTTTTTTTTTTAAATATATCTTATATATCTCTATAGTTAGTATACAGTTTGATTAGTTTCAATTTCCTTTTCTGTTAATTCTAACATCTATGTCAGTTCTTGGTTTATTTTGAATTACTGGTTTTTCTTCTTTGAGGTCATATTTTTCTACTTTGTATTATTAGTGATTTTTGATTGGATGTCAGGCACTGTGACATTTACTTTGTTGAGTGCTGTATATTTTCTTGTATTATAAAAATTCTTGGGCTTTGTTCTGGGATGCAGTGAAATGACTGGAAATCGTTGGATTTTTTTCAGGTCTCACTTTTAAGATTTGTTAGGTGGGATAGGAGAAATGCTAAATCTAGGGCTAATTATCCCTGCTACTGAGGTCACCCCTTTCTGTGTACTCTCCCCCGGGCCCTGGCTGTCATGTTTTCCAGTATAGCTGATGGAACCAGAACTGTTGCCAGCCCTGTGGTAAGAGCCAGGCACTGTTACCTCTAGTCTTTTAAGGTGGTTCTTTTTTTTGCCTTTGAGTAGTTTACTCACATATATAATTTTTTAAAAGATTTTATTTATGTATTTGACAGACAGAGATCACAAGTAGGCAGAGAGGCAGGCAGAGAGAGAGAGAGAGGCGGAAGCGGACTCCCCATTGAGCAGAGAGCCCGATGCGGGACTCGATTCCAGGACCCTGAGATCATGACCTGAGCTGAAGGCAGAGGCTTAACCCACTGAGCCACCCAGGCACCCCCTGTTAACTCACATATATGTGCTGATTTGTACTCACCTGAATATTGTAGGGCATTAGTAAAACATGTAGGGGTTAGTAAAACAAACACAATATTCTAGCAAAAGGTGATCTTTAAAGCATTACTTTATGGTACCTACATCAGCATCACCTGGGGTGACTGATAAAACTACAGATTTGAGGATCATCTAGCAGACCAACAGGATCAGAAATCTCTGAGAGAAGAGCTTGTAATTTGTATTTTAAATAAATTATCAAGAATTTCCTATGAAAACTAAAATTTGAGAAACACTGCCCAAAAGAATAAATTGAATGGTTATCATTACCACTGTGGTGTGGAAGAGGTGGTATCTTTTGTATCATAGAAACAAAACATAACAAATGTTTTATATGTGAACCTAGCAGTATATATTTTAAAAATCTACATGCTTGTTTTAAAATATAAAAGAAAAATTTAACTGTTACTGCTAATTTGAATCACTTGTTACATAATTTCAAACTCTGATTTACAGAAGGAGAATGAAGAACACCACCGTTTAGTTAAAGGAACACCTTTCAAGTTAAACCTTTACCCAAGGGAATATTTTGATACCAATCCTTATTCGTTTGAGAAAACTTTACCACCAATTAAAAAAACAGAGAAGAAAGAATTACTTTCACATCCCTTTAAGCCCTCTTCTCCAAGTAAAAAGGTAAGTTAAAAACTTTTTAATTAGAAATTATTACACACTATAAAGAACTGTTGCTTCTTTCTGTCAAATCATTTTATTAGCCATGTAAATAATAAACTTCTCTTTATTATTCACATTCTTATTATTCACAGTAAGAATTGTGAAATTTATTTTAACAAAATTATGAAAAGTCACAAAGCCTGGCTAGTATAGGGAATAATGGAGTTCTTGAAATAATTATTTATCACTTTAAGTGTATTTCAGTTTACAATGAATTTACTCATTGCCTCTCTAGATCTTAGGCATAGTTATTCACAAAATCATGAAAATCCAGACCATCTTTTAGTTTGTTAAGTGGTGATCAAATGAATTCTTTCCTACTCTGTTGAGGTTTACAAGTGTGAATAAAAATAAAAATGCTTCTTGTAGTTTACAAACCTTAGTATTCTGTGCATTGCAGATTTTCTACTGGGATATTTGTCTTTTTCATAATGATTTATAAGATCTTTTAATATGTTAATGATATTTTGTCATTTGCGTTGAAAATAATTTTTTTTTAGTCTGTTGAATCTTTTACTTTATTGTATTTTGTGCTATGCAGAAATTTGATAATTTGATGTGGTCAAATTTATCAATTCTTTGTGCTGAATATTATGTCATTCTCAGAATCACTTTCCTTACCACCAGTATTATAGAAAGATACATTTTGATTCCTTCTACTAGTGTTACACTTTTGCATTTAAATCTTTATTTGAAATATGTTTTGACATGAGCAAGGTAAGTATTCAGGTTTCGTCTTTCTCAAAATCCAGGGTTTCTTTTTTCCCCTCAGAGATTTTATTTATTTATTTGAGAGGGGAAGGGTGTGTGCAAGTGGGGGGAGGGCCAGAGGGACAGGGAAAAGCAGACTCCTCGCTGAGCAGGGAGCTGGGCTTGATCTCAGGACCTTGGGATCACGACCTGAGCTGAAGGCAGACGCTTAACCACTTAACTTACTGAGCCACGCAGGCACCCCTCAAAATCCAGTTTTTAAGGCAAGGGGAAACTTTGGGGGAGGATGTGCTCTGTATCTTGATTGCAGTAATAATTTCAAGGATATATGCAACTCTCAAAAGTCATAGAATTGTAACTTTAAATGGGTACAGTTTACTGTATGTGAACTAGACTTCAAGAAAATTGTTTTTTTTAAAAAGCCAATAGTTCCTAATATCATTGATAGAATAATTTTTAATACCACTGCTTTGAAATGGCACCCTCGTCAAGTCAAAATTCCCATTTTCCCCTTCAATTTCCATTTTGTTTGATGTTTATTTCTACCTATACCAAGCTACTTTTAATTACTATTACATTTTAATTTGGGATGGTCTAGTTTCTTCATGTTACTCTTTAAAAAATTTACATTGGCGGGGCGCCTGGGTGGCTCAGTGTGTTAAGCCTCTGCCTTCGGCTCAGGTCATGATCTCAGGGTCCTGGGATCGAGCCCCACATCGGGCTCTCTGCTCAGCAGGGAGCCTGCTTCTCCCTCTCTCTCTGCCTGTCTCTCTGCCTACTTGTGATCTCTCTCTCTCTCTGTCAAATAAATAAATCTTAAAAAAAAATTACATTGGCTATTCTCCCACATTTACTCTCTAGAACTTTGAGGTTATTTTCTAAAGCTTTGGGGGAGAAAGAAGATGTTTGGTATTTTGCTCAAAAGTTAAATCTTCAGATTTTTTGATGTATTAGCATATTTATGATTTGAATCTTCTCATCTAGAAATAAACTACTTATAAAAACATTTAGTTACCTTGTAGAATTCTATATTTTACTTCACACAGGTTTATATACCCTGTATTTTATTGTATTTTAAGACTCTAGTCAACAGTTGTTTTTCCCATATATTCCCTTATATAATTTATCTTTATAAAAACATTTGATAATTGGCTATTTCATTAAGTTTTCTTATGTTCTAATGGGTATTACTTGATTCTCTTTAGATTTTCAGATATATGATTATATTATCTGCAAATAATTTTGCTCCCTCCTTTCCAGTATTTATAGCTCTTAAGTCATGTTCTTGTCCAATAGCTTAGGTTAGCAGTGGTGGCCATCCTTTGTCTTACTCTTGAGTTTACTGAATTACTTGAATTTTTTCTAGTGTTTCATATGTATAGATGGCAAAAATAGGGATAAGTCAGGAATGTATGTAGAATTATATTGAGTGTTTTGGTGTAATCTACTTAGACTATTTTTTTCTCTCTTTGACTTGTTATAAGGTGAATAATAGTAATAGATTTCTTGGGATGAATCCCACTTAGCCATGTTGTATTAGTTTTTAGGTGTACTAGTTTATTTTATTTGTTAATATTTTAAGTATTTTTGCATCAATAACTAAGTGTAACTGGTCTGTCCATTTTTTTGTATGCTTTGATCTATTTTGTTATGAGTAGATGTTAGCATAGATTCAAAAGAATCTATGTATCCTCAAGTGGAAAACTTGAAATATTACAATTATATCTTTTAATTTAATTTTCATTATATTTGGCTTAGATACTGTAAGATAAAGAATGCCTGCTTAAATGGGTTATTATGATTCTATAGAGTTTTCCTAGTAGCTATATATAATAAAAAGATTAAAATTGTGGCAAATCAGCTTAAAAAGTCAAGGCAATTATGTCTTTTGTGTACAGGTCAAAAAATACTTTTGATTGACTTCTCTTAGTAGACTATAAAAAAAGTATAAAATAGATCACATTGTCCTCTCCCTTTCTGTTTCTATGTACTATTGCTTATTTTTAAAAGTTTTTATTTTTTATATCTTTCATCATTGATATTTAATAAACTAATGTTATGTCAGCCTCCCAGTTGGACACATCTTACCTTTGGCTTCTTCTCTGAGCATCCTCTGGTTCTGAACCCCAACTCCTTTCTGTATCAAAATATATTTGACCTAAGTCTTATTCTCTCAGTAATAGGTTCACTCCTTAACTAGGTGATATCCTGATCTGGTAAACTCTTAAAATATTAATACTTGACAGGAGTTTGGAATATTACCTTTTTGTAAATATTTGCATTTTAATAGAGAACTCTTGGAAATTACAGTGTCTTGCCCCATAAAATTGGCGGCAGCGAGACTGCTGGTATTTGAACAGTACAGGCAAACTTAGTTTTATTGGGCTTTGCTTTACTGTGCTCCACAGATACTGTGTTTTGTTTTGTTTTGTTTTTAACAAATTGCAAGTTTGTGGCAATCCTGTTTTAAGCAAGTCTTTTGACACCATTTTCCCAACATTATTTGCTTACTTTGTGCCTCTGTGTCACATTTTAATACTTCTTGCAATATTTCAAACTTCTTTACTATTATTATATTTGTTATAGTGTTCTGTGATCAATGTGATCTTTGCTATTACTACTGTCATTGTTTGGGGAGTGACAGGAACACTACCTATGTAAGATGGCGAACTTAACTGATCAATGTGGTGTGTTCTGACTGCTCCATGGACTGGCCATTCTCCCTTGGGATTCCCCCTTCCCCAAGAAACAGCAGTATTGAGATTAGGCCAATTAATAACCCTACAATAGTGTTCATGTGAAAGGAGGAGTTGCATGTGTCACTTTATTATTTTTTTTAGAGAGGGAGAAAGAGACAGAGGAGAGAGAAGGGAAAGAGGAGAGGGAGAGAATCTCAAGCAGACTTTCTGCTGAGTGCAGAGCCCTACGAGGGGATCTCACGAACCTGAGATCATGACCTGGGCCAAAATCAAGAGTTGGAAGCTTAATGGACCGAGCCATCCAGGTGCCCTGCATGTCTCACTTAAAATCACATGCTAGAAATGATTAAGGCACGTCAAAAGCAGAGATAGGCTGAAAGCTAGGAATATTGTGCCAAACATTTACTCAAGTTGTGAATATAGAAAAGTTCTTGAAGGAAATTAAAAGTGCTACTCCAGTACACATAAATGATAAGGAAGCAAAACCAGCTTCCTGCTGATGAAGAAAGTTTTAGTGGTTAGAAGATCAAGGCTGCCTCAACATTTCCTTATGCCAAAGCAAGGCCCTACCTCTCTCCTATGAAGGCTGAGAGAAGTAAAGAAGCTGCAGAAGAAAAGTTGAAGCTAGCTGAAGTTGGTCCTTGAGGTTTAAGGAAGGAAGCCATCTCCGTAACATAAAAGTGTAAGGTAAAGCAACAAGTGCTGATACAGCTGCAGCAAGTTATAGCTAAGAAGACCTAGCTAAGAGAATTCATGAAGGTGGCTGCACTCAACACCAGATTTTTAATGTAGATGAAACAGCCTTTTATTGGAAGAAGATACCATCTATGACTTCAAGAGCTAGAGAGGAGAGTTCACTGCCTGGCTTCAAAGCTACAAAGGACAGGCTGGCTCCCTTGTTAGGGGCTAATGCAGCTGGTGACTTTAAGTTGAATCTAGTGCCCATTTACCATAACCAAAATTGTAGGGTCCTTAAGAATTATGATAAATCTACTCTGTGTTCTGTAAAGGGAACAACAAAGCCTGGATGACAGCACACTTGTTCATGACATGGTTTACTGAATATTTTAAGCCTACAGTTGAGACCTACTACTCAGAAAAGAAAAAAAAAATTCAAAATATTACTGGTTATTGATAATACGTCTGGACACCCAAGAGTGATGGTGATATACAATAAGATTAATGTTTTTATGCTTGTTAACACATCTATTCAGCAGCCCATGGATCATGGAATAAATTCAAATTTCAAGTCTTATGATTTAAGAAATATGTATCATAAGTTTATAGCTGCCGTAGATAGTGACTCCTCTGATGAATCTGGGCAAAGTCACTTGAAAGCCTTCTGGAAAGGATTCACCATTCTAGATGCTATTAAGAATATCGATAATTCATGGGAAGAGGTCAAAATATCAACATTAACAGTCCAGAAGTTGATTCCAACCCTCATGGATGACTTTGAGGGGTTCAGACTTCAATGGAGGAAGGAACTGCAGATGTGGTGGAAACAGCAACAAAACTGGAACCAGAAGAGGAGCCCGAAGATAGGACTGAACTGCTACCATCTCATGACCAAAGTTTAATGGATGAGGGGTTGCTTCTTATGTCTGAGCAAAGAAAGTGATTTCTTAAGATGAAATCTACTCCTGATGAAGATGCTGTGAAGATTGTTGAAATAACAACAAAGGATTTAGAATATGACATAAACTTAGTTGATAAAGCAGCAGCAGGGTTTGAGAGGATCGACTCCAATTTGAAAAAAGTTCTCTACTGTGCATAAAAGGTTGTCAAACAGGTTGCATGTTACAGGGAAATCATTCATGAGAGGAAGAGTCGTCAATATGGCAAACTTGACTGTCTTATTTTAAGAAATTGCCAGAGCCACACTAACCTTCAGCAGTCACCACCTGGTCAGTAAGCAACCATTAGCACCAAGGCAAGAACTTCCATCAGCAAAAAAGAATGATTCACTGAAAGCTCAAATGATGTTTAGTATTTTTTGCTTTTAGCAGTAAAGCATTTTTAAATTAAGGTATGTGCATTGTTCTTTTTGACACAATGCTATTACACAGTTAATAGACTATAGCATAGTGTAAATATAACTTTAAATGTACTGGGAAACCAAAAATATCATTTAACTTGCTTTTTGTGATACATCATTGCAATTGTCTTGAACTGAACCCACAATATCTCTGAGGTATGTCTGTATAGACAACTTTCTTTAAATGTAAAGCCAACTCTGTAGACAATACACAAATAGATATGAACTTCCTCAAAATCTAATTTTGTTAGAAGCAGTTTACAAAACTACATTAGGTTGTCTCATTTTTATTTGTAGGCTGGTGGAATGAAAGCAGGAACATTTGAGCCTTACCCTTCACATTCTGCTGACCCTTATGTGGTTAAATTGGCAACCCAGATTTCCAGCAAAGATGCTAAGATTTTCCACCCGCCAGGTGGACCAAAGAGCCGACCGGTTGAAAGTATAATGACTTTGAATGTCAAAAGGTAGTATATGTTATCTTAGCCTGTAAACTAAGAAGAAATGCTTTTGAGTTTTTGGTCTCTAATAACTCTTATTTATACATACTTTAAACAATGACATATGGGTGTCTTTGAAAATCTCAGCTTCTTTTATTTAGAAGCTCTCCCTTATAGAAGTTTCCCCCCATATTCTGAAATTTCTAATTTTTTTTGGAAAAAGCCCAATTTATCTGTATAAACTATACAGTATCTGTATAAACTATTCTGTTTATAATTTTTAAAGCCAGTCTGTAGTATCTTATGAGTTGTTTGAGGCTGTTTAGATATTTGTAGTTTAGTTAGCAGTACAAGTTAACATTGTTTTTCATCTTTGTTAAATTATTATCTTTAGGTGGGCTTCAGGCTCTCAGTAATTATGAGGAATTCTAATGACATTGAAGACTTCTTAAGTTTGAAATAATCTTTTATGAAATCTAGGAAATATTTTGGTTAGTTAAAAAAGCTATCAGCATCACTTTATAATACTTTAGAGAAAGGTATATTATTAAAGTATCTTAAAAGTTCAATTTTACCCAAGGTTTGAGCACTCTCAAAACTGAAAAAAAGTTCTCAGGAGTTCAAAATGTAAATTAGAAAAGGACCATACATCATTCCTTCTTTGTTTGTGTCGAAGATCATGAATAAGTGGAAGAATTGATTTGATTACCTTTCTATCTATTCACTGAAAAAGTTTTATTACAAATTAAGCTAATTTACATATTTCTAACTTCAGTGTAACCATACACTAGATTAGGTAAAGGACACCAAATTCATATTCTTTTCTTTTTATTAAAATATCTCAGTACATCTGTATCACTTGTGAGCAGTGATTATAATGTAAATCTTACTATCCTATCCCCAAAATAAGACTGCTCATCATTATTTATGTAATCTGTTGTCTAAAGGCATAATATTCTAAGGGACTAGTTGGTGGAAATGGGAATATATGGAGTCCTTCTCTCATGTCCTTTTATCTCCATCCTTTGGCAAGCCTCTTATCTATCAGTATGCTGCCCAATTCTAGCTATGTAATATAGAACCGTTGGGTAAAATTAGAATTTTCTTCACCACACTTACCCTCAAATAGATGGGATTTTTTGTGGGGGTGGGGGAGAGGGGGCACTTGCAGGTTTTCTGAGTGTTCTTTTCTATCCATAGAATAGACCTGAGAAAGTTCTATGATAAATATGTTTGTAGCAGAGAAAAGAATAACTGATTGCTCTTTTGGATAATCAGAAGATTATCTTCTGTTTAGCAATTTTGAGTTTATTGATACTTTTTATATTATCGTAAATATCCAAAAGCAAGTTTTAGCTTTTTTTAAATCCCAATTTTATTTATTTATTTATTTATTTTAGACAGCTTGCAAGTGGGGGGAAAGGCAGAGGGAGAGGGGGAGAGAGAATCCCAAGCAGACTGCACCAAGTGCAGAGCCTGATGCAGGGTTCCATCCCACAACCTCAAGATCATATGACCAGCCAAAATCAAGTCAGATGCTCAACTGACTGAACCACCCAAGCACCCCTTACCCTAATTATTTATTTGTAGGCTGGTGTCTGCTTAAGATTCTCTCTCTCTCTCCCCCTTTGGCCTCCCCTCCCCTGCCTGCCCCTCTGCTCCCCCTGCTCACACACACGCATTCTCTCTGAGTGGTATTTAAAATTGGTCCAAACCAATTTTTCCTTCTTAATTTATATTTTAAGTGATACTTTTTAATCTGGTGAGAGAGTTTGATTTTGGATGATTAATTTTTTATTACAAAACTTTTTTTAAGATTATACAGATATATTAGCTGCACCTAAAAAATTAAATGTGCATTTATTTTCCAATTTTAGGGCACTAAATACAAAGAACTACAAGACTGCTTCAGTACAGTCCTATTAGCATCTGGAAGACAAATAGCTTTCTAGGTTGTGACTACCAATAATTCACTATCGAGTGCTAACTGTTTGCAAAAGAACATAAGTTGTGGAACATATCTCAAACATTTAAAAGATTTTAAGCCTGAAATTCTAATATTCTTCCTTGTTTTAGTAATATTACTTAACGAATAAACAGTATTTGTTAATAATTTAATATATGGTTATTGATCTTTGTTTAGATCTGTGTTCTGGGGAGAATATAATGTTTGGACATTCCATAAAGTCCCCAAGTGCTGTCTGTCATTTGAAAGCTTAGTCCTAGTGTTGAAGAATTGCAAGCTTGGAAAGCCAGGTTGAAAGCTGGGGCTGGTGGGATAGAAAGAGCACATTAAGTTCTTACCTTGTGTTTCTTCTTGGAGGTATCTGAAAATTGGATTGACAGTTTATCCAAGTGTCACATCCCATTAAAGCATTCTTAACATCAAAAAGAAATATGGATCCACTCATATTGCATAGATTCATGTATACACTTTATAGAGTGAGGTAAATGTCTCCATTTATGTGGTTTCATGCCTCCTATTTATGGCCTGTGTAAAACTTCATATTAGCCAGTGGCAGCCCCAGGATGGGTTGGAGGAAGGGAAAATGGGGAATGCCCTTTTAGTTGAGTATCTTACAAAAATACCAAGTTATGAGATAGATGAAGTTTGTCTTTGGTGTCCTGTCATGCACATTTGTAGCTGTCCAAAGCTGCCTCTCCTGGAACATCTCCCTCTAGGTCTTACTCTCTTGTTCCCAGATTATCTCTTTTTCATTTGCCCTACCACTTTAAAAATACCTGTTCTTAAAAGATATGATTTAGAGACATACTGTAATTTACAGTAAGGTCTTTATTAACAATCCTTATTCAATTGGGGGTGATGGTGGTAGTATTTAAAAAGGGAAATTTACAATATCTATTTTTTTCCATGCATCTCAGAACATTTATTCTCTCTCTCTTTTTTTAAATTTCTTTTCAGC